>JACEOJ010000136.1:0-169945 GCA_013761285.1 Campoletis sonorensis
TATAAACCACTCTACGATGTGGTTGTTCTACATTGTAACCCCCACCCGACGGTTCCAGTTACTCTTTGCTCTCGAGGCTCCTGCCTCCTTAGAAACAAAGGGGCGCAACGGATGTTATGCCCCGAATGGGAGTGATGCTAACGGCGCCATTTTGTAGGCGAGCAATCGATATACAGTTCTTTCCAGCGTTTAGAAGAAAAAAAAGCGAAACACAACAGCGAGAGGGATGTTCTGGTAACTGATGCCCTCACATTTCGCGGTCTTATTTTTCCTTCCAGTTTTTCTTCGTTTCGAGAGACATGGCAGCGGCCGAACCATTTGCCCGCAATATCTCATTCCATCTTTCGTGGAGTCTCCTGCCTTGATAAGTATAGCCGGAAAACTTCGGATTGGCCGATTTTTCAACGTGTCTATTTACTTTTTATTTTTATCATACTGCGTCCGTTTCCCATTTCACTGAGTGAACGTCCCAGTCAATTTTCATCTTATCGATGCCGATCTGTCATCTTATCAATTCAAAAAATTCAATAAAAATCTTGTGCGATATCGTAGAAAAATATTCGACTCGAAAAATACAGCAAACGAGTGGACTTAATCGTACACTGATAATTTTATTTTCGACTTATATCCGACACGGAACGGGAGAAAGGAGCTTCGTGACGCTGAAATATTTCGGTAATCTCGTCTGGGATATTTATTTTCTACCAGATACGCATACGCCTTAAATACTTTTACACACATAATACATACGTGCGTGTACGAATATGATCACGCACATTAGTTTTCTGTTATCACGCAAATTCTCTCATGGCCGTCAGATCCGTCTCGTCGTTCACCACACTTTATGCTCCCAACTTTCTCAGCTTTACCCTCCGGTCTTGCCGTTGCGAGTTCTCGTAAAACTGCACCTTAATTAATCTTAGACTTTATCATTGCATGCTCTACCATAATGTTACTCCAGTTTCGTTTTAACACGCGCCTGCTTAGGAAGAAAGAATGAATCAGAGGTTAAAACAGCCTGTGTCTCCATTTTGCATTGTAGAATGCATTGCCAAGTGCTTGCCAACTTAAACCAAAACCTTCCTGGCTTCACTTTCTCTCGTGCTGCTCAATTAATCATTTCGATAATCTTATTGTCTTTTATCATATTTTACGAGCTTACAGTATTTTTTAATATTGGCTGTTACTACTTTTAACTCTCAATTGAAAAAAACTGCTTCTCAGTCGATCGTTACTCTCTTTTCATTACTTAGATTCGAATATTTTTAGGCAAACCATGAAATTTGTTGACCCGTGTTGACCGAAGTACAAGGTGATTTTACACCGTGGATTCGACAAATATATCCGGAAAGTGTTGAATCGAAAAATTCTTCTGGCATCAGTTTTTCTGTATTTTACCAAACACCCGCGGTGTTATTTTTACCCCAAGAAACAACACTATTTGTTTTATCACTGACACCTTCGCAGCTGCAAATTTTGGGGAGTAGACGATGGTGTTCATGGAAATTAACGTTCCTGACAATAACAACGGCCTCAAGCCCCACGCGCAGTTGCTCGTTGATATTTTTCATTTATGCGGCACATTGAAGCCTTTGTTCTCTACGCCTCTGGACATTTTGTTCCGGCCAGTTCGGTGGGCATTCGTGGAACAAAAAGGAAAGCAGACGATAACTTGCCTGATTCATACACCAACACACCTACACACACATGCCTAGAAATTGTCTGTCTTGCTTTCTGGTTCGTGTAAATGGTCTGGTTAAAAGCCATTCTATACCGTCCTCTGTGGTGCATTCTTTTATGTGTTCCCAGACACAGGAGACGCCAAAAATCATACGAGGTTTTTCAAGAAAAATGAAAATCGACGATTACGACTGTTGTTGCAAGGGAAACACGGAAGAACGAAGTACATTTTCAAAGGGCCATGAAACTCAAAGAAATCTGCACAAAATCATTTTAGTTGTATTATAAAAACCGAAGTGATCAAAAAATTGATGCAACCTCGAAATACAACAATATTTTGTGGAGAGAATTCTATACAATTCTGTAGCTTAGCTGTTTTGTGAGTTTTTTGACAGCATTGAAAAACAACTTTATTCGTAAGTTTTCTGAAAATCAGAGACTCGTTCAGCGATACAGTAAAATAACAATCACTTCGAATCACTACACAGACAATAAAGTTGAATTTTTTAGTGCTAGCAAAAGGTTGAACTTTATTGTCGGAGTTACACCAATCTTTACTCTCACGTATTGGTTACTGGCAAAGAAAAAATCGAGAAACTCCGAGCCAAGAGTCCGAGGGAATCATCTAATCGAAAAGTCTGCAGACAATTGGACGTGGTGTCTCCAAACTCTAATTCACGAACAAGCATATATGTATATGTACAAAATTCTAAGAGCGTTTCTCGAGGATGTGGTCGACAAGTAAATAAGAAGAGTTCGGGAATAGAGAAGGAAAGAGAACGAGAGAGAGAGAGAGAGGAAAAGGAACGAGGAGGATAGACTGAAAAGGACGAGAGAAGTTGGGAACATAATTGGCCTTGGAATTAGCGAAGGGGTATTTCAAGGACGAGTCTTGCGTGTGCGGTGGACCGACAAAAGGGCGGTTACTCCTTCGTCTATTTGCCACAGAAAAGCATCCTCGTCGTCACTGTGACAAGGAAATAGGTCTCCAATACCACGAGTATGTGCACCCCAAAAAGCAGACTTTAACGTAGACGCACGCTTACGTGGAAATTTTGAGAACGACAAGAATGGAAATGGACACGCACCGGGTAATCGGTTTACCAAATTACCCGGGGATGTTGCGGGAGATTGGATTTGACTTTCGGAAGGATTTCGTCCAGACCACACTGCACGAATCTCCAGCAATGGGGTGGACAAAAGTGAAAGACCAAAAAAGGTAATGAAAGAAGTAGAAATAGTTCTGTTTCTGCAACGACAATCACCACATCTTTTTACATGAATTCCTTTCTTTTACAGATTTTTTTTTCTCACACGTTCAAGATGCCGAGAAAAGTGCACGGTTTCGTAAAAGATCAATACGCGACATACCTTGTTATTTTTTTTGTCTTTTCGTTCAATGGAAAATAAAAAATAAAATAGACTAGACAAATTTGGAGCGAAGAAACAAATATGCTCGACTGAAAACAGCATCGATAGCTAGAAAATCGTCTCGTCGACGCTTTTTCATTTCTTTACTTTCAGAAGAGGAGCGTTCCTCGGAAATGGGGGAGATTTCAACAAGACCCCTTGGCAAATATCCCTCAAATTGTTCGTAAATATCGCTTGTATTCGATCTATTCTCGATGTCTCGGTATAACTGGAATATAAGGGATGAACGCATTCAAGGGTCGTAAACTCCTTTGTCAGCTTCCTTGTTTGCATTATTGACTTGAAAAGTTAAATTGGATTTTTTTCTAACTAATATTTAGTCAGCAGAATCATTTGGTCAATTTCCTTATTTATTGGAATTGTATGAACAAACCAACAGTTTAATTTACTGGTGGACTGTCCCGGCATTCTTTTTCGATCTTTTTAATTGTTGAAGAATTGAAATGAATTGTAAGATAATGTTTTTCCAAAATGAAAAATTAAATATTCCGTTGTTCGTGTTTCTAAATGAATTCCCTTGCTCCTCAGGATTCACTCGATGATAAATTCAATCCGCATTGTCGTAATTGCGTTTCGTGTATGTACGTAACGAATCTATAAATCCGTCATTGCCGCAATTTGACTAAACATCGGAATCAATTGCGAGTTTTCCTAGTTCATCAGGTTTCTGGGATCGTGTGATATTTCGTAACAGGAGGAATGCCCGGAAGGGAACTTACGAGGAGGGAGAATTGCTCGACGATTTATCCAGGCGAGCCTGGCCAAATCACTAATGAACCACGGCGTGACGGGTTCTCTTGAATTCTCGTTCCACGTATTTGTCTGTGCACGTACAATTGCCTCTGTAGGTGTAAACTGGACATTGACTAACGGTACATGCGTTAAATTGTACAACGTCAACTATTCCTGCTACAAAAAATGCCGCGTTTCACTCCCATTGCTCTCTCGTTAGCTGGAGCATTCAAAACCTCCCACACATGTAATTGACTTTATAAACGTAAACCAAGAACAATTTACCATCAGTAATTTGAAAAATTGCCAAAAAATTGTAAAAATTCTTTGTATTTCCAACAAAAATTTTCTAAAAAAGTTATGGTTTCCGTTTAAAAAAAACAGTGTCATCATTGACATGACCCGGCGGGAACGTCTGCGGAACATGTTCGTTTGTTCCATTGTGCCTGAGGAACCCATGATATCCCGATATTCCTCAAATATAAGAATAAACGTATACGTGAAATCCCACCGAACATTACAATTGTAAAGCCCGTACGAGAAATCGGAATATGGAGAATTGTGAAGCAGGTGTTTGCTGTCATGGTCCTTTCTTATTCAAAAATATGAGAAGTTGTGTATTTCGCAGATTCCTTCGACGCAATGCTTGCAAAGACGACTTCGAAAGGAAGAAAGAGAGAGACAGAGAGAAAGGAAAGGAGTCCATGGAAGTGAAATGAGTGTGAAAGGGTCCTAGTCGGACCAGATAACAGGCTGAAGGCTCGTTTACATAATCTATGAAATCTTTATGGAGATATAAACAAAATATAAACTAACCAACGGATGTGGAGAATACGACTTAGCTCGTCATGTTTAGTGAGATACGTCTTTTGGTTTTCCAGAGATATGGAGTGTTGATTATGTTTGTGTAACGCTGGACTACATCTTTGTGCATGTATCGGAGTAACAAGTATTAGTAGGCATATATATGTAGATAAATGGCAATAATTTGCATATCTACGTCAGGGTTCGGACGTCGGAACGTTTCGCGAGAATGGCAGTGAAGCAAATTCTATTATAGTCTCGTCCATGAATATTGATCGAGAGTTTTGTGGTATGAGAACTCGAAGGGGTGGCTGATGATGCTGCCCGTCAGGAAAGTCTACATACGCGTTACACATAAACTACAAACTTTTTTTTTTTTTTTTTCCACCTACCAGACAATGCTCAATGAATGGAGATTCTCGTTAGACTATGGCACAGCTGAATAATGAGTCGAATGTTCGATCCTGTGCACTTTTGCAAAAGGAACAACGATCATCAACATCCGGGAACTCTATGCACTCAGCTGTTCCTGTGTTAACGACTGACTTTGTTTATTTTAACAAGATTTCATTGATAAATTTTATCCTGCCTTGATCGTGGCTAAATAAATTCGTTACCTTAATCAACAGGTGAATGTTAAATAACACTTTTTTTTAGATTCCCACATTGCTGTGGCATTTTGTTATCGATCTCAGCGTCTTGCTTTAGATTTCTCCACTGGTCAAATAATTAACTATTCATTCTCCTCCCTCGGGATTTCATTCTCGCTCATCTGTATCTACTCCGAGCTTTATTGATGCTTGCGTGCCGAACGTTGTGCAGTATCGAACAATGAACAAACAGAGAGACAGGGAGGCAGAGTGAGAAAGAGAGGGAGCGCGAGGAGAAGGGGGGGAACGATGAGTGTGTTTCAAAGGGCATCAGTCTCTACATCGTAATTGCATTTAAATCCAACGCTAACTTCTAAGTGGCAAGTTTTGGCCGGCCGTCGACGTTCATTTGGTACGAATACAAACGGAAACTTTTTTCTATTGCGTTGAACTTTCACTCGAGAGGTCACAAAGGAGAGGAACAAGGGAAAGGGCAGGGGGCGAGAGAAAGTAGAGTTAAATTTCCAGACAAATAAACACAATACAGCATGTGAGGCTCTCTGGTAAATATTAATTCATTACTCAATTAATCCATGGAGTTTCGATCACGTAATTTCTTTCAAATTATGCGAGTAGAGATGTGAAAGCTAAAAGAGCACAATCCGTATGTAGGCAGCGTTAAATGACCATTTCCAAGCAGGAATAAAATTTCTCTACCTCTGCGTGGCTGTCAGTTGCAGCGACTGTTTTAACGCCACGAACAAATCACTTTTGTCACGAGTGGCTACTTCGCATTCATGCAGATATACTTCAATATCATCTGCACAAGTAGTTATGATAATTATAACAATAACAATAATAATTACATTGATAACAACAATTGCCAAAGCCCACAACCGCAATACAATGGGCGGTTTTTTCATGAAGAAAAATTTGATGTATGAGAGTCCCGTGATATCACCTGTCGATGCCAGAGATACGCGAAAAGAATTAGACAAGCCATCAAAATGGTGCTTTTGACAGATTCGACCGCAGAATATTTATGTAGGTTTTTTTCCTCTCTGGATATATTGTCATCACGAAAAGTAGGAAATTGGGAGTGGGCCTGAAATTGAGGATTTTTAAGGGAGCGAAAAAGAATATACTTCTCATGTGCCAAGGTCAAGAAAATTCGTTCATCGTATACTTTGACCACATGCTGAGAAAAATATCGATAAATGAAGGCCATTTTCCTCTGAAAATTATAATCCTAGATATTGGGCGGCTCAGCCAGCTTCCTGAGGGTTAACGCGCGTATGTACTGCTCGCTTTCAGGCTCTAGACCAAGTCTTTCTCTCTCTTTTTCTCTTCTGCTTCCTGCTCAAATCCGATGTCGAGATCGAGGGAGGATTTTCCAAACCGCGACATGACAAAGGACACACTCGTGAGCTTGGCCAACAAAATTAATAGGATATTTCGTACAGCGTTATATATAAAGAGATTTTGTAATTGGGCGGTAATTCGAATAAATAATTCGTTGCAGCATATGTAAGTTAAAGTATGAAAATTTGCTCTTGATAGGGAATTGTATTTTCCACGCCGGGATTTGATAAGAAAATTATTCATGAAAAATGAACGGCGAGCGGTTAAAATGGCGGTCCTATTGATTCATAAAATTCTAAGGTTCTGGTAATTCCCTGAAACCTCGGCAAACTTATAACGGATATCAAAGCCGGAGACGTTTTCAATTCAATAAATATCTCAACACTTAATAAGTAATGAATTTCGAATCTACAAGACACTTTCGTTCCTGAATCACTGACTGCGGGTGCTCTACGGATGAATAATGTTCTTTCATGCTTGGCAGTCATTTCGCAAACCGTTTGGCCAAACGATTGTTTTTTTTTTTTTTTTTTTGGTTGGGAAGCCGCAATTGTTTTATGGGGTAGTTTCGCTTTTGTTCTCCTTTTTTTCATCCCAAAGGTCACATATTAAATTTCACAATTTTTTGCGGTCTTCGTCGGAATGTATATTTCGTCTTCTTTAGAAATAAGAATTTATTAGGCGACCGTAGAGTACCAGGGTTGGCAATTTTTCTTTCCCCTCAAAGATGTCTCGGGGCAGGAGAGAATATTTTTCGTCTTCTTTCAAGGTGCGCAAATGCGCTGAGTGGTACACGCAACGATCCCGATAATCCTCGTATTTTTCTCCGTCCCTTTTTTTTCTCTCCTCCCACTTTTTTTTATTTGGGGTGAAAAAGTCTCGTAATCTTAAGAACGTTACGGACTCGTTTTCTCAACAAGAAAGACTGAGGCTCAAAGTGAGGTCCAGACACGCCAGAGAACCATAGACCAAGCAACTCTTCTACTATCTCCTCCGCCGACTCCTCACTCTACTTCCAAAACTCTTTGCCCCTTTTTTTTGACCACTTTTCTTCACTTTTTCTCGCGTCCCTTTGTCCAGAAAGGGCATCGCTACTTCGCCACTGCCGTTCTCCTCAATTGGATTAGATTCGCCAAGAAAAGTTACCGCTTTTCCAACCACATACTCACAAAAGTGTTAGAGAGGGAGGCAGCGAGAGGAGTATCAATAAAAACGGAAAAATGGCGCCGATGGCAAACTCTATGTACCAGGGATAAAAAGTCTCGGGCTAACCAACAGGGGGTTTCGCTGTTTCGCGTTCACCCTCGCGGACAACACCGTAAATCCAGACAAGGACCCTGTGGAGAGCCAACAACCCTCGCACTGAACGTTTTATGGACAAGCTGAGAGCCCGAACCGAGTGCAATTATAGCGGTAGCTACCCGACCAAGATGAGAGACTGTTGGATAGCCGAAATAATGATTATTAAACTCACAAATTATTATTATTATTATTTACACACTTTTTCGATCGCCATTAAAATTTTCGTTCGAGTAACATCATTTTATGTCTGTCATTATAATGAGCTGTAAGTGTTGAATATGCTTTTTATTGCCTATTAATGCTGTGGCTGCAGTTTTTGTAAAGCAATATTATGCAAAAAAAATCCTCTGTACAAAATTTCAACTAAATCGGTCATTCATATAGTTTTCCAAATAGAATGGCACCGTTTTCAAAGAAAAACCATTTCGAAAAAGATTATATTGATGCTTAAGTATCCTGCAAATATCGTGATCGCCTTTCATTTTTAACTGGAATGTTTTATTGCGTTTTTCAAAAATTGGTGTACATTGCAATTTCTGTAATTTCTGTTTCACTGCAGAAATCTTGAACGTGATATTTAGTACTATTGATGCAACCATGAACAGAATCAGGGATCATAAACATATAGTCTCTGGTCTTTGTACCAATAAGGAATTCGACGGCTGTTTCCACTCGATGCGTTGGAATAATTAACCAACAGAGGTGGAATAATTGGCCAGCCATTATATTGAGTGCGACATTGAGCGAGATTAATGGATCGAAGCGTTACGATGGAGGCAGGACTAAAAAAAAAAAAGATTCCGGAAGGATGTCGTTTGAGAGGATAATGAGCAAGAAATAATGTGAAATAATCGTTACCATAGAAGAGTCATAACGCTTTTGCGACATGGTTGGAATGTGAAAGGAAAATTATAAAATGTGAGATTGAAAAGACATTCTGGGAAATTAAAAAAAATTGTAGCACAATTACCTTATCACGTCACACTGGCACATTACGAAACAAAGCGGCTAAAGACTCACCTGAAACAAAGAAAAATAAAACGTTTTAAAAACATCATATATTTGATGTCGAGTATGCAGATGTTCGACTATCAAGTATGTTAATTTGTCGGGTCCTTAATATTAATTTGCTTCCCTGCGATTGTAACTAATGGGACCATTTGTCTGTATATCCCATTTGGGAATTCTTTGCTCTTGGTTTGCTCTTATTACGGCGAAGGGAAGCCCCTGTGTGTCCACTGATATACGAAAATTTGTCAGGAGTCCGGTATCAGAAAGAAAAATAGAGAGCAATGGAAGCGAACGTGATATTAGAACAAGAAATCATTCGAAATTCAATGAATTTCGATAAACATGCGATTATTTATAGATTTAATTAAACCTAATGAAATTTCATCGATCATCATAAGTTTTAGTATCCGATTCCATCAGCACCAGAGGAAATAAGTATCACGCTCAATTCTTCCATTTTTTATTATTAAAGATTAGATCCCTTCGGTGTCGAGCCAAAACAGCCATAAATGTCGAAAAAGTTTTTATTCCGATTAAGTTTGATTTGAATGTAGGAATAAAATGAGAAGAGATATTGAAACGAGCTCGAGGATCGTTTGTAGCTATCGCTAACTATGACTCATGGCTCTTCCCGGATTTTTAACACGACGGGCGCGGGCGCGCGCGCAAGGGCGTCGGAGACGTATCTGGCGTGGCAGAGAAGACCAGGCATCGGACGAGCCAGCAGGGTTGGACTTTAATCTAACAACCCCCGGCTCACTTTGCATGTTGAGTTCTGATGCTAAACATATATCTATCTTCACCTATGTATGTATAAATATATACGTTCATGGACAAAGTCCGGTGCGTATACGTTCATAAAGTCCAATGAGCGTGTATGCGTGTCAAAGTTGAGGGTATAGTAGCTCTTCTCTCCCTACTAGGCTTTTTCGAGCTCCGGCCACAAGGGGTGTGTTTCACTGACTGCCCCAAGGGTAACATGACAGAGTGAGTTCTCTCCGTTGTACGGCGATATACAGAAAAGACTCGTCGACTCTTCCTTTCTCGCTTCTCCCTCTTGTATCCTTCTCTCTCATCCCTTTTCTTCTCGCGTATAAGGTGAAGAATAATAGGCTGCGTTGTTTTGTTTACTACGCAACTGTCAGCTAACTAAATCTTCAGGTTCGCGTCATTGAAAGATGTTTAAGTGACATATTTCACTAGATTATGGAGAAATATAGAATTTTTAGTACACAGACTTGTGCTGAGCTTTATTCAACATTCTATAGTCGTTTTTGATGAATGAATTTCCTTATAACATGATAGCAAACTAATTCTTATGCGTAGCAAGCAGCTCTTTCAAACTAAATTTGTACTGGAGTCGAGGAAACTTGTACTTGAAGAAATTAACACTTTTCTTTTTACGATTATTAAACAAATTCGATTGAATCAGATCAAATGATTAGTAAATGCAAACGTTCTTGTCGATCGTGTTTCGATTTATAATCTCATCGAATTTGTAGCATCAAATTTGTCTGGTTAAATTATAGTTCGATCACTTCAAAATGATAATCGTGATCCCAATCCCTTTATTGAATACAACGTCACGGTTATCTAATGCTAAAAAAATAATAAAAAAATAAATCTAAATCCATTGCAATTATATTTTAGTACGATGTGCGTCGAAGTGGATGCACAAAAGATTATTAAGTATTCGCGGCACGAGTCTCCTTTTACTCAACTGCATGTCACGAATTGGCCATCGTATACGTAAACCAGCTCGAATGTCGTACGCGAGAGAGCGAGCGTAGATTGTACGAAAGGGAGGGTTGAAAATCCCCGGGAAAATAGAAATTTCGGTCACGTGGCTGGTCGGGATTGTTGAATGAACCAAACTCAGTGTACCTTGTCATATTTAGATCCAGATTCATACTTTAGTTTGTATACATATATATTTCTTGTGGAAGAAAACGACGTAAGCGACGTTATTATCCTCGTTTAGTCTTCAAACTTCGACCCTTTTGTTTAAAACATCTTGCAAACATATTCAAATACATATTCGCGGAGTTGAGACAAAAAATAAATCTGGGCGATGCGTCCATGTGCTGCAAGCCCGTGAAATCGTGGGCAGAAAGTAAAAACACCCTCGACGGAATTAGCTCTTCGATCTACCGCCGTATCCGTGTGCCTCGTGCAGACTGTTGTGAGCAACAATCGTATCGTTTTCTCGTCATGAGCTTTCTGTCTTGAGAAACCATCGAAAAGATCCCTTGAAGAGCATCTTCGGACGGTGCAAGTCCAAAAGGGACGAAAAAAACAGTCGAATGTCTAGAGGGGGATGTTAGATCACTATCGAATTTCCCATGAAAGCAAGGGACAGGATAAATCAACGTAGTATAAGGGTTCCACGTATAACAAAGAGTGGGATTCAATCGAAGACTTCAAACCATGATTGAAACCATTGAGTACCTATAATATTGAAAAAATGTAGATATCGATATGAGTACTTCCACTGTTATTGACTAAAGTTGTACCAGAGGGTCTGGATTTCCAAAAATAAACAATGCCTTCGAAGCTACATAAAAAAGTGAGCTTCCATGATTTTTTTATAATTTTTTTGTCAAGCCCTTTTGGAGCTACAGCCTGGTAGTTTGAAAATTGCAAAATTTGCGATTCCCCACTTTTCGGTGTAGCAAATGTCAAGCTCTTGATAAAATTTTCGAAATACGTAAAGCAATGATCGATGATTTCCATGTAAAAATATCACAGCTTCCCCATTAAAATATTTTCGATTTCCTCCGCGGTATCGGGAAGACTTCGAAAAAAGAGATCAATATAGACATTATTCCTTCCTGTGGTTGATACGGATAACTGCCGCTACAAATATCATCCCCTGGTCAAACTCGTGTATCGCCACATGGTCATGTCACTAACTATATACTCATGCTAAAGCGTTACGAAATCATTGGATCTATATATGTACGTACGTGCTTGGCAGATGTCGCGCGTACGTGTAATTGCTTTTGCTTATATATACAGACACGCTTGCATACCTTCGTGAACACGTGTGCGCTGTAATTAGTTCATAATTGAAAGCCTTCGATTAGAAACAGCTGGATGGTGAATCTGGTGGAAATCAAGTGGACTGGGGCGATCGAAGGGACATCATTGTTGTGACTATACAGAAGAGAGTTTAGCGAGTTGTTTTTATGCTCTGGATTGAGTGAAACTGGATGAAAATTATCGAAACTATTTATCGCTTCCAATTTTCCTTCAATTTAAATACAAGGAAAGCAAAATACGTCAAACTGGTGAAATGTAGAGAAGAATAAACAATTTACAAGTAATTACCAGTCACTTTCGTTGGAAAAAGTTTATTAAACACGAGCACTAGCAGCAAAATCGATAATTTCTCAGCCCCAGGCAGTCTCGATTGTATTGAAGTTTGTATCATTGGAACAACGCAACAAAAGGCTTTCTACTGATTTCCATTTTCCTGACATTTCCAATTACCAGGATGTTTATTCATCGAACATTTTTCTGGGCTGTTTTTAAAAAATGCACGATAAACGTTTGTCAGATCGCTTTTTCAACATCCATCTTGAAATGTTGAACATTGACAGTTTGGAGTGGCGTAATGTAGGGAAAATGCTTGTGTGTGCAGAAAAATTCTATGAAAATGTGTATGTTTCGGGTCCTAACAATAAATCAGTAAGACGCAAGGGCTGCAATTAATTAATTGGAAAACTAGACCATCCATTTTCCAGCTCATCCAATTCGAGCGGTGAAGCAATTTAGCCTAGATTGGGATTTTCAAGGATTTGCCAGAGATTGCCAGGTGGGTAGGTAATAAAAGCAAAAAACGCAGAGAGAAGGGGTTGGGACAGGATTCAACGAATTGACTCTGCGGACATACGTTGAAGAAAATCATGAGTCTAGGGACACGTAGCGTTGAGAATCTATCGTCTACTTGGATGAGGGGAGGAGGGTGGTAAATTTGCAGTGAGACTTGGTATATGCGTATAAAATGGAGAGAAAAGAGAGAGAGCGAAAGAGAATGTAGAAAACAGGAAACCCATGAGGGTTGGACCAGGAATCAACGACGACACACGGGATCCGTTGCCACGAGCGTTTTACGAGCGTTTACCTCTCTCTTCTTCAACCGAAATATCGCATGTATATATTTGAAGATGCGTATATATAGGCAGCTACTGTGGTGATACCATTGGTTGAGTATATGTCCTTCGAAGGGACACTGCACCTACTTCAATTATGGACACTAGCCAATCGGAAAATAGCCCACAGGGTAGCACCAGTGGGAAGATGAACGCGTATTCTGCTTTCGATCCACAGGCCCCGTGACCCCTCGTCTTTTCATTCTTTCTTTCTTTATCTCTCCCTTTCTCTCTATCTCTCTCGCGGTCTCTTCAAATTACTACGCGTATACAGAAAGTGCTTTCAATTGGTCACTCTCCCGAAAGAAATGGTAAGGACGAGGGAGTGGAGTGGAGCGAGAGAAATGACCGAAGCAACACGAGATGCTGAAAAAAGCTAAGAAACCTCGAATTTCTCCCACCATATCTGTACTTTTTTTTCTTTTCAACAAAGAGTGATAAATACAAATAGAAATATTTTAATGTATGAAGTAACAAAAAAGAATCTTGAAACATTGCCTTTAAATATTAATGAAAAAACAAACAATATTTTGATAAAATCCTAAACTATTCGATGAGACATTTGTAAATTTCGAATATGAATTGAAAGTAATTTTATTTCTGTATCGTAAGACTTCAACGTCAGCTACCGGGACATCAAAATTTCTGTGGCGGTGGCTTACAAATAACTCGCACGTGTAATCAATTATGCTTTTGGAGTTTCGAGTTGCCGAGTCATGGCCGTACGTGATTTAACCTCAAACCTCTCTCTCCACATAACCAAGCTCAATTGAACGATGCTAATTCGCTGTTAATCTTTAACTACGTATATAATCGTCAGACCTATAGACTTCGAGCTAATTAGTATATAGACTAGTTTTATAAAATTCTGTGAATCAAACGGTGGCAGTTATGAATGATAAAGGGGATGCAAGCGCGAGATAAAAATCAAAAGCACGATATGAAAAAGTGGAGGATCGGGTGGATGAAAAATGTGGGGGATGTGCGAGAGAAATATGTATCGAAAGCTACCACTATGTGGCTCAACACAAACAGCTGAAAAATCGCGAGAGATGAAAGTTTGCCAGATCAAGAGAACGAGAGAGAGAGAGAGAGAGAAAAAACTGAAAGCGTCTGCAATCGATGTGATCGATCATTCAAATCAGACACGCACACACAAAATTCACTCGCACGCCTATTTTTTCTCACGTCCTCGACTTCGGTGTATACGAGCATTTTGTTTTTCTCTGTAAAAAGACGTTTTTTTGTATTGCTGACATGAGCGTAGCACACGTAATCGAAAACCGACGAGACTTCGACGTTGATACACGCCCGACAGAACGGTGGCAACGAATAAATATACTGTATACATGTATGTATTTTTTTAACACAGCGTCATATATATATATAGTCACGTGTATTACAGTGCAGGGTAGGTACATTGACAGCCATCGTCGGGGATGATCATTACAACCCTCTGGTTCGATCCCTCTCTTACAACTCGCTACTATGTGCTATATGCGGAATTCCAGAGGCGCAATATATGAGCTACCGGAGACAAGGAAGCCCTGATGCTTGACTATGTGCGTTTACGCGTATCTATATATCCTTGTGTTGGATTCCGTTGCTTTACTGTGCGTACAGGTTAAACGAGGAATGTGTGTTTGCCTGTACCGGTAAACCTGCAGGCGGCCGGAAACTACGGATACTATTCGTATCGTGCATGCATTTTGCCCCCTTTCTCTCTATCTCTCTCTCTCGTCTCTCTCTTTCTCTCTCTCTCGCTCGCTGACATCTTGCGAAGGGAAGCAAGCTGAAAGCATAGCCTTAGAGCTCTGACTGCTCTCGGCCTGTTTATCTCGCTCTCTCTCTCTCTCTCTTCTCGTCTCTCGTTTCACTCTCTCCTTCTCTCTGTTTCTCTTTGCTCTCAGTGGACACCCCAACACCCATCGTTGGCATCAACAGCATCCGCGTGTACATGCGCATACGGTAATTCTCTTCACTAATCTCACTCTCTGACAGGATGGACTACTCATATATCTTGCAAATACGTATTGCATTATTTTTTTTAATGTTTCACTTTCATCCGATGTATATTTTATTATGAAGATCTGTTAATTTTGAATAAATATATCTATTCTTGAGAAAAGTACAACGGTTTTCCAAATTCTTCGTGAATTTTCTTTAGTATTCATTATTCTTAGATCTGAAAATTTTGGTTTGCCTTTTTTGAAGCTGTGTTTCGAGGAAGTTGAGGGACGCTTTCGTAGTCGATATTATTTTCTATCACAATTAATGGGACGTTAATGAGACGTCGTTTAAGAGAATTTTCTTGCCTGAAAAAAGTGATTCGTGATGAACGCATTTCCTGAAATGTAAAGGTAGAAAATTTGTTGAGATGTTTAGCAAAGTTTGAAAGGGAAGTAGGGAACATCGACGTCTTAAAAATTGATAAGATGCATAAGTGCTGAGATCCAATTAAAATATGTACGTAGTATAATGATTTTGACCTAGAAACGCTCGAGATATAATGTCAGTGGTGCGAACGACATTTACCGAAAAGTATATTAAAAGATTAACGTTCGAGGATGAACAGTTTCGAAATAGTTGACCGCATAAATATTATGCAGCGCCCACACGCGAGATACGTTTGACAAGAGGGACGAGGGTAACGTGAAGCGAAGAAACCGCACGGCTGAGGATTGAGTATATTTATAACCACATTTATAACCACAAGTGGCAAATATTTTTCTCCACGAATGCTTTGAGCTCGTGCTCGAGAGTCTCGAAAAAAAACCTTTTCGTTCGCAGATAAGTGCCAGGAATTGAAGTTTTTTCTAAACTTTCTGAGCCGTGAGAGAGCAACGATTAAGCGATTTATGAGAAAAGCAAAGCCTGCATATCGCCATTGCAGAGGAAACTCTTGGTGTGCGGTGGCTAAACTTGCATCAGCGGCACCTGGTGGAACGTTTACACGCTCTCCCGACAACACCACAAGTTTTTCTATTATTTGATCGGTACTTTTCCTTTCGTCACATGATAAGGTGTAACTTTCGATTTTCTCGAAATACGAAGAGCTGTTTGCTCGTCTATCATGCGACTCAAGGGGTGTCGAAAGATTTCTGAACGATACATTTCTTTGAGGAATTAAACTTCTGGAAAAAAATCCTTGACCGGGATCTTCCTTGCGTCTCCGATGACCCAGTGTCTCAAGAACTTGCATTATATCGTGATTGATGAGAAACAGAGCAAAAAAATCTAATGCGTGACTAATTTAAATCCACGCCCTATACCCTCCGGCTGCTTAATAGTACGTGATACGCCTAATCTCATGGAGATACAGAGGGTTTACCTAAACAATCAGGCGATTCGTCCTGGAAAGGCGAATGGAACATCAATCTGGATTTGTGTTGAGAAAGTGGAACGAATGAGGGAAAACAGTGTGCGTTGGTCATTCGACATAAATGGGATTTCGATACGTTCATTTTTTCAGACTCATGTGATTTTTGAATGTGTTAAAGGAAAAAAAAACCATTTAATTTGGTCTTTAATGGTTTTAAAACGTGTAGAACTTCGTACAATGATTCCTCACTGTTTTGAAGAATGACTGTCCTTTGAACTCATGGACGTGACCCGAAATACCCCATCAGCTGTATACATATCGCAGCCTAAACACTGCTTACTGGTCGCTAGCTTTGACCCGATCGATGTTGTCGTCCGAAGACGGGGGACACGTAGGATCTGCCGGCAAACGCGACTAAGATTTCCGGTTACGATAGCGCGATACAATGGCACATTGTCAGAATTATTACACGGAAGTTCAAGGTGTCTTTTTTCATGGGGAAGTAGAAAAAAGTCGGCCGGAGGGTGTCCGAAGAAAATATTTATTTTCACGCAATAATTCATTACTGACGATATCCGCGTCATGAAAGTATTCACGAAAAGGAACCTTCCCAAAATAACTTCCTTCCGAATTGATGAAATAACCTTCAATTCGAGAAACGTTGGGTTCTGTAGAAGCTGAACCAGTCTTCAAAAATAAACCGCAACATATTTTATAAAACTGAAAAATTATATTTATTTCGGTATTTGACAATCATAAGAATTCCAGCTCGTAGTTTTGGCGAGTTGAGAGTTATTTTGGGGAATTCCGTGTTAGATTTTCAATGAGCAGATTTTTTGGGACCACCTTAATGAGCGGCCGATCCAACCCCAAAGATTTTTTGTACTTTAGCTGGTGTTCTTTGGTTCGACTAATATTTTGCATGTCAAATTTCGCCAGTTTGCCAGTAAATTGTTGAAATGCAAGCAAATCTCGATATCTATAAGTCGATTGTTCGTCTGCTAAAAATAGGCTACGAATGAAATGCGGTCCTCCATGAAAAAGTATTCCCTTAGAAAGTTTGAAACGTTGCGAGCGTAAAGCGCCCATAAGAGCTTTTGGGCATAAGCTCTAACGTGAAAAAGTCTGCTAAACCTACGACGAGGATATCAATATATTCAAAATAATATATACAAGCTGATAAACCTGGCTCCGTGATACGCGAGTGTTTCTCGGAGGCAAATTATTTACATTCTACATTATCCCTTAACTTTCTTCAATCTGAATTTTTTTATTCCAAGCTCTTAGCTGCTAGAAACCTTTCGAATATGGAGCAAAAGTACGTATTCGCCGAAAAAAAAAATAATAAATAACTTCGAAAGTACAAATATACGAGGGTGTATGACTCATGACGCACAAACCACCCCCGCACGTTGTCGTGGAGGGCCGAATTCTCACTAGTACAGGGGACGGGACAACCACACCGAACTCATGTAATATTAAGGTATGAAAATGAACGTCACACCGAGGACTACGGTGCCTCCATTTTATGGAATATAAAGTATGTGTGTAGCGCGATATTACAAAGAACCGCGTACATCACTTGAGCACCTTGGAAATTTTCATTTTTTATTCCCCCATTATTATTCGATTACACGATCTTTCGAATGTGTTATCAGAAAGTTTCCGTAGTACAGTTATCAATACGTTCGGTCAAAATAAATCTTTGATTATGCACAAACTGCTCAAAATCTTATTTTAATTGAAAAAAATCAATTCATAGGAAAATAAGGAAAATATTTATACAATTTCAAGTCGAAGAATAAACAAATCTTTTTAGTTTGTTATTCTCGATATTTAATCACTGTCATAAATATCGCCGGGGTCCATAACACCTGATGAGAGTCAGAGAGTGTCAAAGTGGTTAAGAGTATCAGGTTGCAAGACTGGTGGCCGTTTAATCAGTGTTATTAAAGTGAGAACGATAGAAAGGAATGAGAAATGGGATAAACACTCGAATGGGATTATAGAGAGGAGAGGGAGTTGAGAATATACGTATATTTAGTACGTCTTACAAAGCAAAAGCGGATTGTTGCGTTGAATAGGGATGGAACCGTAGAGGAGAGAGAAAAGAGGGTCTCCTTAAAAGTGAGATGAGTGGCAATGAGAATATTTTCTTTTGAAAGTAACGTGGTGTATCATGCTCCGATCGAGAGTGCAAAGTGTTCGTGAAAAAGGGGGTCGACAAAACAATGGCTGTAAGTATATAAAAAATAAAAAAATGTGATGTTATCATGGAGGATGAAGAAATAAAATCGCAATGGGGATGTGAATGAAGGTTTTACCTCAAATTATAATAACATTAGATCGATGGTATTGTGAATGATAACACTGACGAACCCAGTGGTGGGAAACATCCGGATTTCAGGGTTGATTTGTCACATCTATTTATTTTGCAACGTCCCAACGATCGAGGCACAATTAAAATTATAATTAGGTCTGATGAACGGAAATTCTAAGCAGACTTGGTGTTTTTTTTTCATATTTTATAGTGAACCAAGACAATGCAACAAAACCGTGAACGATGACGGGTGAACGTAGGTCGCCAAGGGGTGGAAAGCCTCAAATAGACGGACGTAAGATTAAAGTAGCTCGAGGGCTCGAACGAGAGCATTAACAAAGTCAAAAGAAAATAGCTGCAAAGTATATAATATCTAACGATATAAGGGTCGAAAATGAGTGGACGACTCAACTCTCTTCGTCTCTGTTTCGTCACGCATTATGGACTCGGTGAAAAAGCAATTAATCCTCACTGCATTATGCAGCGAGGCACGTTACATTATATGTATATTTATGTATAGACATACAAAGCGCCCGCCGTTCGACGTCATAAATGTAAAACGGTGCGGGGTGACAGAAGGTCGCGAACTCATTTACAAACATTCCCTCTCTCTCTCTCTCTTTCTTTCTCTCTCTGCGACACACACTCTTGGAAAGCGAGAAAGCTCGAGTTGTGCATTGCCAAAAAAAACAAATGATGAGTGCCAAAAAGAAGAGAAAGAAAGAAAATAAAATGGTGTACCGAGACAGAAAGAGATGAAGTAAAAAAAGAGGATAATAAAAATCCATAAATCTTCCATCTTTCCATCTCTCGTTCCACGACTAAGAACGAGAAAACTTTGTGTACGCGATGAAAGCGTCAACAACATTAAGGACAATCGATGAAAAGAAGTTTGAGCTTCTCCATACTCCTGCTCTCTAGAAAATATTGTCGGAGCTTTCACGCTGATTATACCCGCAGCATTGGCCAGCATCATTATCCCTGACCTGGGATATCACTGGTCTACGTGTACCACTTCCCATTTTTATCTACACCACTCGAAAAAAAGTTTGACGATCTACTACTTTATCCGTTTCATCTTATCAGTAGCTTATAGTTACGACATTCTCTTTCATCCACAACTTCTCCATAGTGGTGTTTCATGGGGACCTTGATTAAAGAATAATTGCAAATTTCTTTCTCAACGGGTTACTGGCAAATCGATAGTATGAAAAAAACATAAACAACTATGTGATGAACAAGTTTTGCAACTCGAAAAAGTTGTTAATTTTTTGCACGATCATTGAAACACTGACCATAAGTTAAGTGATTATTATTTGTGTATTTTTCAATAACTATACAATAAAAAAAGTCAAACTATTTACTTTTTCGCTTATTGAAAGTGTATAATAATCACGTAAACATAAATAAAACTTGTCGCATTTTATTGTTTTGTGTCTCGGAATATTAATGAATATTGTGGAATAAAAACGAACGATTGATTATTCTATTTTTGCTAACCCCTGATTTAAAAAAAAACTGCATTTCGTAAATAACAAACAATTTTGAAAATGAACGCTTTTCTAAACAACCGAACAATGATTTATTGGTTGAATGATCATCAAGACATTTTTGTTTGTTCACACGTTTGTTAAGCATTCTAAAAATCTACTCGAAAGAATACCAAAGTTCCTAGTGCGTTCAACCGGGAACTGAGGACACTCGGTAAATAGGTTCACCCACTTCGGCCAACTACGAGGCGGCGGGGCGAGGGGGGGGGAAGGAAACGAGTAAAGTTGCAGGAAAAACAAACATGAAACTTTTTTTTTCATAACGATGCATATGATGGACATATGAGAATGGTTGCATGCATGGAAATACCAAAAATCAGATGTTCCTGGTTCACGGTATCACAAGTAGTAACGGCGTAGATACAAAATGGTATGAAAGTTAACGGCTCGTGGAATTCAAGTATGAAAAGATGTTCACATACGTGTGATATACACGCAATGAATAGAAATGTGCACCAGTGAAAAGCTGAGAAAATGTGTATAGGGAGATGAAGGCCTCGGGGCGAAAAAACTTCTCGTTGGCCCACATATTCACACGAGCTCAAAACTTAGCCGAGGGAAAATCGACTTTGTACCAGAAAACAAATGCACTTCACTGCCTCTTGAGCTTTCCTCTACACCGCGGTGTAATTACCACAAACTCGTATCGTACAACTTAAATTTCTCAGGATACTTGTGCTTCCTGACGATGTGAGAATCACTCTCTAATCACAAGCCGACAGAGTGACATCACGTTGTAATTACGCTCTCGATGAGCAAGTTTTCACCAGGAGTAACGACCACGGAAGATATTGAAGCGAACATTTTGTTTAAATTATACAGAAGTTGATTCATCTCTGTTTTTATTGTGAAAGGTTCTTAACGTGAGATTGAAAGTATTATTCGCTCAGATTTGATGAGAAAAAAAAGACATATTTGTAAATTGATAAGAGTCATCAAATTCATCCATTTACGTATCCAAATACATTGAAAATACAAGGTCGATAAGCGTTAGAAAAATTGTCCCACAATTCGCCGCACACACACGCACATGCACACATATACGAATAGCTGGACGGAAGTAGTGCGAAGCAGAAGACAATGACCCCAAACGCACGTGCACACTTGGGAGATTGGAGGATCGACAACAATGAGGCTAAAAAAAACATTTCAGTTAGCCTGCCATCCGAGTATCGAACTGTACGAATACAGACGTTATTTTGAGGCACTTTTTGCAGATGATTTTCAATAGTGACAGCCAAGTGGTCGCAGTTCATGTTGCATGACATTACTATTCACGAAAAAAATCAAAATATAAAACGAATTTGATGTCCCATGGTCACCATCAAAGATTTCAATTGATTTTTTTTACCAGACAGCTTTTGATTTCACTTGGAAAATAGCCGCCGAATCCACAACATCTAACAACTTATGATTTCACACTTTAATCGCAGCTTCCGAAGCCCGGAGCACTGTACGTACTCCGCAAAATGTAACATTCACCCCGGGCGATGAGAACGACGAGTGGACTCGTCTCGTAAGATTTATTCGTGAAACAGAAGAAAAAAAACACAAAAATAAATGAATCGCTGGACTCACCGGTTGTTGGTGTAACTGTTGATATTGTTTAATTTGTTTGTTTTTCCGTCGCTTCAGCCGTACCCGCAGTAGACGTTGAGCTCCGTTGAAAACCGGCCAACGGGGGTTAGGCTTGGGTAACCACCCTCATTCGAGGAGGTTAGGGATTCACAAGCGAACGTAACATTGAATACCCGAGAATCTCGTGGATCTTGTTATCGCGTAAGGGATAATTGTGAGTTTATGTGTGTTCGTGTGTCGTCTGGTTACGTGTTGTAAAAATTTTGTTCGTTGGAACGTCCCGGCTGGTGCGCCGCTCGAGTGGTCGGTGTCGACTGCAGAAAAGCCCGCAGATGATATCGCAGACCTAGGGGGAGACTGCATGACATCATCGGTGACCAATGAGGAAGAGGGTTTCTGTGCGCAAGCCCGACAGCGCCACTGTCGTCATCCCTTGGAAGCTAGACACCCTCTACCGCTGAAGAGAGGATCGGGAAGAGGAGGCAGGGAGAGAGAGAGAGAGAGAGGAAGACAGCGACACAGAGGGGGGAAGCGAGTGCTGCTGGGTTGCTTAAATAAGGAGCTTCGGAGGGGTTGCGATATATAGCAATCGATTGCGCGAGTTCGCGCGCCTTGCGTCCTCTTTCTCCTTCCCACGCTCTCTCTCTCTCTCTCTCTCTCTCTCTCTTTCTTTCTTTTGCACTTCTAGCGCCCTCACATTTGTCGCTCTACGCGGCAGCTCCAACAGTTATAAAAAGCTTTGAAAAGTTGGCGGGAAAAAAGTGAAAGATGTGATAAAACGTTGACCTAAGTTATCAATGCTTTATATACACAAATATTTTAAAAGTGTTATCAACTACAACCCTCACGTAATATGAGAAAAAAAAAACAAAGGGGAAGTCATGTTCGAAGCCTCTCCCCAGAATTTCATTGGATTTTAACTGCCCTGAATCTTTGAACCTTCCCAAGCACAATATTTATGGGGCACCGATTGTTCCAAATGTCTCATCACTTCTGCGGTTGATCGAATAACAGTCTTTCAAACATCTCACTTTTTTTGTAAATCATAAAACTATTGTTTTCTGCAGGATTTGTGGTTTAGATGGTTTCCTATTTTTATATGGAAGATTTTCTTTGATAATTTCTTTGATGGTTGCTCTTTCGCTCTCTCTCTCTCCCACTTTTTCCATCTCAATACGACACACATATAATATATACGAGCATTTTAATTCCATGGCCTGGATGAGTTACAGGTTAATTACAAGGTTTCTCCTCTCTCTCTGGGGAATGTACAAATGCATCCATTTGACATCCATAATAATATATATATTAACAGATCTTTTACCTCGAAGGGCTGACAAGCTAGCGACCGTAACCACTGTCAGCGCTCGATGTCTCGAACAAGCGAACCACGATATTGCTAACGATCGTGCAATGTCACGCAAAAGCGTGTGTAGCAACTTGTATCGCTGATGACTCGCATCGTCACAACAATTCGGTCGTACCATTGGACGAAGGAAGTAGAGACGGAGATCGAGAGAGAGAGAGATGGAGAGTTAGAGACACATCGAGTAATTGGGACCTTCAGTAGCTGACTAACGGTTTGGGTTGTCGGGTGGGTGGGATTGATTGAAGAGACTGATTGCAATTTCCTCCGGCAGTGGCGTGTTGTCTCTCCCTATTTTTTTTTCTCTCTCTCTCTCTCTTCTTCTCACACATTCTTGTTCTCCCGCGCTTCCTCTTTTGCACACATATCGAAAATACGTATTTATACATATTTGGTGACAGATTCGATTATAGTGACAAATTCTTTGCCCTTGGGATCACCGTTCGAAATAACGCGAATAATACTTTACCATTGGAACGACTATTTTCAACTTTTGAATATTATTCATGAATCGAGCTATTTTGATTTTTGTATATTCTTTGAGCAAGGCTCTCTCATTGTGCTTCACTTTATCTTTTTCAAGCGATAAATTAACCGAACATTTTTTTTTATTTCCTCCAAAAATAATCGTGATGAAAACTTTAATGGGAATTTCAATTCTTCATAATAATATCCTCGTCGTGAAAACGAATTTTTTAACGCGGCTTTCCCTTCGCTTGACAGAAGTTTCGTCTGAGAAAGAAGGCAGCAAGTTTCATGAGGAAATTAGCCTGTACTTCTTGGTGCAAGGATGTTGAGTCGCTTAACTGGCTTCAAAGTCTTTCCCCTGCTGCTCATAGGGTAAAACTTTTATATTGTTTTATTCGTTTTTTTTTAACATTTTATTCCTCATTTTAGTAACAAGTCTCTGGCCGACTTTGTCGACTACGAAGACATCGTCTTTTCGCGAATCTCTCGCAAGAGCGAAGCCTTTTGTATTCAAAAGCGTATGATAATACCGTCTCGTCGTCTTTCCTCGACGCTGACGTTTCTAGTAAAACTTCATTCCCTGTAGTCGTCGCATAAGGAAACGAGAGTATATTATAAATATATAAACATACATGTTTATATTTATTGCGTTTATGTGTGAGTGTGCGAATGTGGGCGTTGAAATGTATGTTATTTTAAAAATATACGAAAAATCTAGCGACTGACAGAAATTTCATGCAATCTCTTCATCCTTTACCTTAATACGAGCATATCCACGCTGTTGTCTTTTGCTCGTCGGTGCAATTCTCGGAGAGTTTTGAGTCTCCCCGAACTACGAACCCTTCGCAGAGAGCTTTAAAAGTAGCGGAATGGACTCATCGACGAGCTTTAGACGAAGTCGATATACAAATTCGATAAGATTTCTTTTCCCGTAGGGTGAAGCAAGCGAAATCCTACACTCCCTTCAAGTTGAAAAAAGAAATCACGAGTACACGCGGTATCAGTGAGGAAAAAAGAAAAAAAACCACCGAGGCTTTAAGGACGTTGTCCATTTTATACTTTACATCGAATCGAACGCGGAAAATCGTTTCCTCGCGAATCTTCCGGCTTGTTTCGCATTGCGCGGTTGTTTTTTTATTTCTCAAAAGAGGTTTGAGTGATGGTAAAATTATGCGACATATTGCCAGCATTCCGCCGCGATTTTCACCCTTGAGATAAAAAGGTATCATAAGAACGTGTGGTAGGAACGAAATTTCTTGCACCCCTGTAAAGCCTTCTCTCTTTCTCTTTCTCTTTCACTCTCTTGTTCTCTTTTTTATTATTTTCGTATTCAAGCTCCCGCGGATACACGTGAACCGGAAAAGATTTTCATCGATTCAACGTGTAGGTTTTCTCTGCCCTCTCTCCTTCCCAAACATTTTTTTCTCGACAAAAGTATGGTCGAAAAATTGAACGGTTCAGTAGGCCCCTCACATGCCCTCAGATGGATCACTCAGGACTCTTAGACTCGCATAGAAATACGCAATCAATTGAAATCAATCACGCTCTTCAACCAATCGATGTGGCAAAACTTATCAATTCTCTCACATTTGCTGAAGTACAATTGATATCATCACTCTTTCTGCTCTCATTGCATTCTCATCGATCAGACTTGACACGGCTGTACGAATACTTTTGTCATTAAGAACAAAATGGTAGCCTTTTAACGATCTTTTCCGGGAACTGTGAGATTATTAGCTTTTTAAAGTTTTTTTACAGTGTACAAAAAAATCGCGGAGATAAGAATAAAGAAGCAAGATGGAGCTGAATTTGTCCGCTTCAAAATGCCGTTTGCTCAATGAGTTTACGATTGTTTTTCGTTGCGATATTCAATTTTTAGTCCGCATAGAAATGTCACAGGGTGCCTGAGACTTTTGGCCAATGCTGTATAAAACCAGCTGTAACAGTGAACGATATTACAATGAACGAGATAAAAAAAGAAAAAACTTTCGTCTATTGCGAGCCAGTGTAGCATCCAACAAGCTCTTTTATCGATGAATGTTATCTGTCGATTGATTATTGAAAACAGTTTTCACTGCGTTCGCCGCGCTCTTCCGAACGATATTGGTTTTCCGAGGGCGACTAATTCTTTTCTATGTCGCGTTGGGCGACTAAGGAAAAGGCGTGAGTGACGTTATTCAATCGGCGAATCAATGTCAGTTACGCCGTTTGGTTAATCAAATTTCAATCTGCACACACTCGCATTACACACACACGGTTAAACACATACGCAAACATGCTATTACAGTTTTTCCACTTTAAACGAGTAACCTTTATAGAGTTTTCATCCGCATCCCTTTCCCTCGTCTCACTCTCAATGTCGCCGCTAGCTCACGAGCACACTTCCTTGCGCTCTGTCACGCTTCAGGGAGTTTTTTCTCAGCCACCCTTACGATTTTCAATAATCCAGACAACTTTTTTTATCTCAAAGTCTAGGTCTGGCTCTCTGAATTCAAGCCAAGGACACTCGAAGCTGTCTGTTAACGTGGAATCTACAGCCTACCCCGTGTCTAAATATCAATTAATTTACAATTTCTTAATTCTGTCTTGCCTCAAAGCTTTGCTGGTTGGAAATCAAAGTTTCATCTATTTTCGTGTTTCTGCTCATTATTAATACTTTTACATCAAAAATTATATCTGACTAAGAAAATTGAAAAAACCTCATTCCTTCGGGCTTACTAAACGCAACAACATATGTTGGAATATTGATATCCAACACGAAAGTAATGAGTTTCTCCGGATCAAAGTCTAATATTTTTCTTCATATTATTTGAATATTAAAAAATTAACGAATAAGTTTGACTATCTTTGTTTGGAGCCGCGTTGAATTTGTTAACATGGATCGTCTTTTATACGGTAATATATAGACGTTTCGAGAAATTCTCGTAAGCTCATGGTCATGAGACCATGAACAGACCCTGAGGAATCTCGTGTGGTCGTTATATACGTCAAACCTTCGTGAATTTCTTGCTCACCGGTCACTCATATCTCTCTCTCTCTCTCTCTCTCTCTCTCTCCATCTTCGTAATATCTGACGTGGTATATATTCCCATGCAGCGAATACTGTTTTCGGAACCCACAGTTATGTACGTTTCTCGTCATCGAAAGGGGGATGAGGAGAAGGTTAGGCGAGAATAAGTCTGTCGGTATTAACAGGCGCTCATGCTTGACCTCAAATACGTGTACGTAAATTCGCCATTCCTCATAAACTTTGATAGATATGCGTATAAAACCGACACGTACACGCCGCAGGCAGGCAAGACTGAGAAATCATGAACGAAGTTTGAAAAAAAAAAAAAAAAATAACTAGTTTAAATAACAAAATACGAAATGACCGAACTAAAAAACTGTAGACGTGAAAGCAACCCGATCGAAATGTAACAAACGTGTAAATAACATTAAAAATATCGCAATCCACTTGCTCGTTCCTTCGGATTTGTTTGTTTGTGTGGGTCTGTTTGTTCGTTTGTTTGGGTCTGTTTGTTTGTTCGCCCATCCGTTTTATGGTGGCGTTATTTACCCATAGTTACCGGGCGACTATTAAATGTGATACGACAGAAGGTAAAACGAAAACGCCTGTGCAACGGTTTTTGATTCTTATCCTCGACGTTTTCGTCTGGTCTCCTGATGCTTTATTTCGATACCGCTCGAGATACGACGAGCGTGTCGTGTGATTATTACTCATATGAATACGACGAGATAATGGCTATTATGTTTGTTTTCGAAAGTGATGAAAAATTTCATTGAATCAAAAGTTGTGAGAATCAAAATATTTTCCTGAACCGCGTGAAGGTTTCATTTGATGTGAACGTTACGTGCGAAACGCAACGTGCTTAAGTAATGAAAATAATTAATGTCAATTACTCTTATGGGCGTTCTCCCATGTGTTTTTTTTTCTACTTTTTCGAAGACTGAATCGTCGTGTTTAGGTTTGGCAAAGTGAAGTCTTCGTACACATGCCCCTGCGATATCTTTGAATGTATGTGTGTGCAAATGGCTTCACGCCCGTCTGTACAAACACAGCTCGATCACGGAAACAACAGACGTTTTATCAGATATACAGAGCTGTGCTTGCTCCGCTATCAGTCTCTGATGCGATAAGGTGTTTCGACTGACATTTCGTGGATGACAATTCGAGTCCACGGCAGAAAGACTTCGGAAGGCAAACGTGAATACTTAGTTTCAAATAAAAAATCTTAATCCTTAATCATTTGTGAATTTTTTTAATCTTTGTGAGTAGTACGCTAGTTAGAAGAGAAGAAAATATAAAACAGTGTCCGAAACATCGGTTCGAGCAGTCCACAGTAAGTAAATAAAAATTGCGAAAGCCAGTATGGTTTACCGTGTACGGAAAATCATCGAATACGATTCTTAGACATTGAGTACAATTAAAAAATCATCCCAACGAGTCCGAGCAAATATATTCGATTGGGAAAAAGTTCTTTATACAGATTTCAAGCATTTCTTTCAATTATTCTTCCATTCAATTGGTTCTTAAATATTTCTCCACCGTATATGATAATTTTCAATGACTCATTATTTCAATGACTCATTATTTCAATGACTCATTTTTTCATCGTGATAATACGTTGTGAGTAATTATTACTAATACTTTTGCTGGATCATGATGATTACATCAGAACAGCGATAGCAATTATTTCGGAACGTATCAAAATGGTGGATATAATAAGAGGTTAAAAATTTTGCAAATTTTTTGTACAGGCGATGGCTGGCATATATCCAAGTCTTCAGGAAAAATTCAAGAACGAGGGAATATGTCCAATATGCATGATGAATCTTTCGATGAAATATTCTTGCACAAATGATCACATCATGTGTCATCGTTGTAAGCCTCATTATTTTGTATGTCCAATATGTCGGGCACCAATCGACATTGAAATTTTACCACCAGTTGAAGGAGAATATCACATGCCGCCACCAATGCATTACATGCCACACCCGTATCCTCCATATCCGCCAGGGTAATGACTTTACCATATTTTTTACTTCATCAATCAAAAAGCAGATAAATTTCTATAACATAATTTTTTTTTTTCAAAAATCGCACACAATCAAAAAATTCCACTAATGCTGTTCAAGTCGATATTCGATATCGTTGTTGTTTTTTTTTTTTTTTTGCGGTTTTCGATTTTTAATTGACGATGTATTTATTGATGAAACGATTATGACTTTTTATTGATATTAGAGTCTGTTTTGGTAAATTTTTCGATCTTTTTGTGTATTTATAGAGCCCATCCAAGTGCCCCGTTTATCGAACACGAGAGTTATTCTTGGGAACCACCGACTCCCACTGAAGACCAAGAGCTCAAGCACTGTGGTTTTTGTTTCGCCGGATGCGAGGCGAAATTCCCAGAGCACTTGAGACACATTCATGAGTCCCGGTGTCAATTCCGGCCGAATCTTGAGAACGAACCGATTCCAACCGATCTGAGCCACGACGAGGGAACGCTGATGGATTGTCGTTATCATCATGTTGGTTGCAACGTCAGATTGCCAGAATGGCGTAAAGCAATACACGAGCCAATTTGTATTTACAAAGACAGAATTCATGAGGCTGTCGATGGAATCACTGACTGTCTGGATGACTTTGCATTCGAAGATAGAACAGAAGAGTGCGATTACGATCCCGACGAGATGGTTGATTGTCGATACAACGAATACGGATGTACAGTCAGAATGCCAAGGCGACGAAAAAGTACTCACGAGGCGAAGTGCAATTGGTCGAAGCACCGCGATCATTATGAGGAAGATAATTGCTACGAAGAAGATCCTGATGAGAATGTTCCTTGCGTTTGGGCGGAATACGGTTGTCAAGTTAGTCCGAGACGTTGCAGAAAGGATATTCACGAAGAAAAGTGCAATTACAGAATGGAGCGTTGCCCTTACAGTCACCGTGGATGCGACGCAATGTTTAAACCTTCTGGAAAATTTGTACATGAAAAAAACTGCCAGTACGCTTAGGTTTTTTCGAAGAAATTGTCAATAAAAACGAATCATAACAATATGAGGCTGAAAATATTGATCAAAACATTGACTCCGTTGAGGAAGTCAATGTTTCCTCTTTCCTCTTTTATTTTAAAGTTTTTGCATAACGTTTGTCACAGTTCAGTATAAGAGTTAATGTTTTCAACGCTTTGGATCGAGACTATTTTGATGTTTAAATGTTTCAATTCTACCAACGTCTGCGCAACAAACAAGACTTGCTAGTGTAGCCGCTCCTTTGAGCCCGATCGGCAACATAATATCTTTTTTCGACGCTGTACGAATAAAGAAGAACAAGATTCATTGCTACCAGGTCGTAGATATTAACCAAGAAGGTTTTTACGTGGACGGAGAGGTTGGAAAAGGCCTGATGAAGGTCAAAGATTTTTTGGGCAGCGATCCCTTTTCTATCTCACTCTCTCTCTCTCTCGCTTTGTTTCTTTCAGGAGAAGATAACTCGAGGGTATTCCAAAAAACGCGAAGAGACGTATATAAGAACAGCGCAATAGGAAAGAACAGAGGCAAAAGAAAGAAAAAAAACAACACGAAGCGCATTGGGCACGAAATAGAAAAAGATTATACGATTCGGGCGCTCGAAGAGCTCGCCATATAAATTTTCATTGTACGCTCGGTCGGAATGTCTGACATGAACCGCGAGTACATTGTCCGATTCTACTTATTTTTCAGAGCGATTCCGACACTTGAACACGAGCAAGCTTTTCCTCATATCCACCAGGTTATTTATTACATCTGAACACCACGGGAAGAAGATGGTAGCGTTTTTCACAACATGATTCATTGTTGTTGCATTGAAAATTCGGGCAGAATAATTTCTAATCAACACGTCGGCTGTTTCTAGTTTTTTACTGACATTTGTTGAGTACATCGTCGTCAAAAATCCTCGACGATTAAATGTTGAAAATTCAAAAAAATCAACGATTTTTTGTTAAATAAATATGTACATAGAATATGGAGGATTCCATGCCAAATCAGAGGTCCTTTTTCTTTTGACAACCAGGAGCAGCCCCCTGGAAGAATGCCCAATTGGCCGATGTTCGTTCAAGAGTATAAGTAGACAAAATTTGATGAATTACGCGGGTTGGAGATTCCTACAGTCTTGTCGTGCATACAATAAATACGTAATGCGATCAGCGAGACAAAAAATATCGAATCAAGTGAAATAGTGGATTGATGAGGAAGAACGGAGAGTAATAATGGCCGATAATATGGGTAATAAAGTAAGAAAGAAATGGAATTAGAGTGCTTTTGTCTTTAAATTCGGAAACATTTGGTCCTGCTTCTGATTGAGAGGCAGCCTCGTAGTGGGCCAAACGATTCACATCTACCACTGAATGTTGTGTAGGCTGAATGAAGGAGCAAAGCCATACGAGGGACAAGAAGATCCTACCGCTTCTAGCAGGATTGCCAGTGATGCTGGGGAGCGCAAGGGAGTCGAATTGCACCCCGGGGGAACCTCTCTCGAGTAGAGCGAGGGGTAAGAGCACATGAAGTGTTCCCCGCGCCTGCTACATCAGTCAGCTAACTTTAATTAAGGCACAGGTGCGTCTATGATCTCTCATGCAGACTGTGGAGCTCGCTTTTCGACCCTTGGCTCGTTTATACAACAACAACATCGTTCTTCATAGCAGTTTAGCAGTTGTGGGCGGAGAGAGGAACGATCCTGATATAAAATTGAGGAACGGTAGGGTCGTGGGTACGCAGGGAAAGAGGATCGACCCTGGTGAGCCACTTTGCAATCTTATAGATTTTTTCCGTTTGCGGAACATCAAGAATATTTCTGATTTGAACGGTCCAGCTGGAGCTCGAAGAGAAGCTTTACAATGAGTCATAGATAGATATACTTTTTTGGAGAATAAATAAGTCGGAAGAGACAGCCAGGATCTGTGTGCTCTCGTTTAACGGATATCAGCGTATCAAGACCCACAGATCTCAAGAGAAAATCCTCCGGCGCGTGATGTCCTATTCACGGTATGGAAAGACACGAAAACGAAAGCTTGCATAGCTTTCATCGGGTGGATCACATTGATGCATGTATTCATGCGGGTAAGCCTAGGCGTCGTCAATGGGAAATGAGATGAGACAGAGCGGGACACCGCGTCACATATATTTATAATATTACGAGGGCAGATGGTTTCATGCTCATTTTGCAACAAAGACCGACATTATATTGATCCCAACGTATAGTAAGACTCTTGATTTTCTGTGAATTCAACCTTCGAGTTGATTATACTCAAGGTTTACGCTTATTTCAAAAGCAATTTCTACACACTATACGAAGTACACTAGGAGAATTGAAATTTGGAAATGACCCTCACAGAATAGAAACAATGACCTTGAACGTTGCCCAATTTAAATTGTACAGGAAGCAAATTTTTGATTATTGTGTATACACGAGAAATATTTCAATTTCACTGATGAATTTACTTTCTTTACTATAAAAATTGCTGTGAAAAGACACTTCCTTATTTATTGTAGAGAATTTAGAGTACAAATCGTGTACTTATATTAACTCATCGATTCTGCGCAGCTCTGTGACAACTGGGTTCATAATTGCTTGGCCAAATCACCTAAACCCAAAAAAAATTCCAATCGTGTCAAAGTCCGTCTCAGGAGCAAAAGAGAGATTCAAGCCTAAAGGAAAAAAGCCGCTCAGGGAATGTCCGTCTGATAAAATAATTGGCTTTCAGCAGACAAAGCGATGATGATGGAAGCGCGGCTGCCTATATAAAACACATATATATACAAATATACAGATAAGTTGACGCAGCATGTGCGTTACTCAAAGGCCAATGTTTTATAGAATAGAATGAGTTACGTGCTCGAAAAGGGGGTGGGGGGAGTGAGAGAGAAAAAAGGATACAGAAATATATGGCGAGGAAAAAAGGTCGCAATCGTTTTTCGTTCGTTTCCATCCCCCTCGGGACTAAACAACGGGGTGCGACTCGCTAGCGTGTGAAAGCCGATCTCCTCGCAGATGAGAAAACGTAGTTCGATGAAAATGCTTTGCAAACTAAAATGTGAGGCCGATGCAAAAAGCAAAATTATTTTGTTGTCTTGCAGACTCACAAGCTTTCATTGGACATTAATCAAATGGGCTTTCTGCAAAGGATTGAACTCGCAATAAAAAATCGGACGAAAATTCAATTGCAGATTATAAATCGATTTTTTCTCAAGCCCAATATCCACATATTTTTTTGATTAAATAATATTGGAAAGCTTGTTGTTTGCAAAAGAGTTTTTTGACATTCTGCAAGAAAATCTTTAGCCCTGGTTAGCAAAAGACTTCGAAAGTCTGCGATCGCGCGACAGTAATATGAAAAATTCATGGTGCCTTTAAAGTTTGTTCATTAAAAGCAGTCATCCTCGAATTGAATTGCAATGAAAAGTTATTCCACGTAGTTTTCCTGCGCCAACAGTGAGGTTCCCTGCGAAAAAGGAATTCGAGGGGATGTGAAAAGCTTTCAAGATCGAAGGATTTTCGCTTTGCATATTAATTCGATTAAAAATGCGGTGTTTTCTTGGACGAAAAGACTCGAATGGTAAGCTCGATGGACTTTCGCCATGGTAAACGATACTGGTACCGAATATTTTTCGTATTCAATACAATGATGCAAAGATCGCTTTATGCCTCTGAGTGAGGATTGGGGAACCTTTTTTCACGGTGGTGAGTTTCCAGATTAAAACGCTTAATCCAACCCTTTCAAAGGGCATGATGAGAAGAAAGAACGAAGTGATTCAAAAAATATTCAGGATGAGTAGTACGAGGATAAGGAAGAAGCAGGGCCCACAGGATCTTGGAGGAGCGAGCAAGGAAACTTAATGAAAGAGGAAGAGATGGGGAAAAAATCCAGCAAACGCGGTTGAAAGGTAGAGCCTTGGATATTTTGAAATGCAAATACCGCGAGAAGTCCTTACTGGGTGCTCTCTTGGGTGCGTATGACTCGCAGCTATTCTCAGTAATGTAAAAAAAAAGATACAAAAATAAATATACCGAAACGAGAAAGCAGCGAAGAAAAACCAACTCTCAGAGCTCAATCGAGTTCAGTTTGTTCTCGATAATCGTGACGAATGATCGAGCTGCAGATATTTTTTCATCCAAAGCGGATAAGGAGATGGAATTTCACCGATAGTTGTAACGTTTATCGTAAATAAAGCAAAATAGGGTAAAATTGATATTGAAACGGAACGCCTGTGAAAATTGAGTCAAGGCTTTGACACAGTTTTCGAGTAACTTCTTCTAATGTGATTAGATTGGGCTCAGATTGCATGGTGGGATTATTTCATTAGCGACAAAATGTGGAGAAAATAAAAAATAACATTGAAGGTAACGAGGCCAATCCGCCTGGTAAATTTTCCTGTGCTTTATTCCGTCTTTTCTGTGACATTTATCCGCGGCAAAAAGGAAGCAGCAAAACCTCTTCTGGGCTTGTCACCCTCGCCAAAAGAAATGATTCTTTTACTAACGCGTTATCCAATCGGCTGCTCCTTCTATTGTGTCCTTTTTGCTTTAGCAGTTGATGCGATGACAGTCGAAAAACCAAAAGAGTGAGAGAGAATAAAAGATAGAATCGTCGTCATCAAATTAAGAGACTTTTTGTGATGAATGGAAGCGTGGAATGAAAAATCGAACAATAGGTTTAGCCTTCCACTTCCATTATGGCGGAATAGTACGAGAAAGAGAGGAACAGAGTTTCGTAAAGAACGCGTATTATCGCCGTCACTTTGCCAGAATTCTTTTTGCTAAACTCGCATTTTGACAGGGGATGCAGAAACGTTATTCAAGAGCCGAAAACGAAAGCACTTACTCGCATAGTAGAATAAATAAATGGAGCAACGCGTTACAGTCTCGAACCCTTTACAATGCATGAGAAATAATGCACGGGTACTACTTCGCCACTGAGAGATTCATAATTGTCGCCTGAGCAAAAAAAGGGATTACTTTTCCCTTCGCATGGTTCGAATCGATCGAGCCGTTCATCGAGGTAAAATCCCTCGTTGAAATCCCGTTCAATACTCGAAGGAAATATTCTAAAAAATTCCTAAACAATTATATACGAAGTTCTAGTGACAGCACAAACCTAATTAATTAACTCTCATTACAGCTTGAACCACGAGCTTAAAACGAAACTTTCCAATGCGAATGGGAAGCCGCCCTGGAATGTTGTTGCTTGAAACATGAAAATGAATTTTAAAAATTCAATATAGTCAAACGATTCATGTAAAGCTCACAATTTAATTTCCAAATTGTGAAAAAAGGGTACGGCGAAGAATTTTAAGTATAGAATTGGACAAGTCATTCGACCGATGATTGCTGGCAGCTAAAATGAAGTAAAATGAAATTAATTGATAGCGTAGATGTGCAGAAGGGTTTGGAATCTCGTTATTTATGAAAACCAAGCGAAAAATATCAGCATAGGGTTTCTGGAAGCCAAACGTATGGATATACGTACATGCACACATAACGCAAACTAAATGGGCAAACAACTAACGAACAGCCCGCACGCTTCTGCACTGATTTATCGAAGGTAATTAAACGGCCGAGCGTCACTACCGGCTGCGTGCAATGAGCAATAGCTAGTGCGTGAGCACCCTGTTAATATAATACGCTATTCGATTTCAACACTCCCCAGTATATATCTACAAAATTTCATACATAAGGGATATAAAGTTCGACATTATCGCACCAATTGCAGCCTACCATCGACGACGAAAATCGTAAACATGTGCGCATGAACATCCTATTAATTATAATTCATTACGCAACGTACATTTTTGTGGCCGAATATATTCTCCAGCAGCATCGGCTTTCGCTCGTCTTGTAAATAAGCGACCGTCAAGTCTCGACGTTGCTCCGCAATCGTTTCGATTTGAAAAATTCGTAATTTCAATAATAAATTTCGTTGTGCAGATACTTCGAACCTCATTGACTTCAATAAATAGTTATCTATTTTATTGTGATATCTCTAACGCCTGCTCGTCTCAATAAAGTTCCAGGAAATTTATGTCTCACAAGGATGCATCTGCACGTTGAAGGATTCACGTTTTCTCGAGACGAAGATCCATGCATGAACCCTCGGGAGCGAAAAAGCACTTGGCGGATGCATTTTACAGACCTCCTCACCCCCTCGTGCACTCCGTTTCGTGTGCACTTGTTTTTTCCCTTTATTCGAACTCTTCAGCTTCGCAGAGAGAAGTACATCGACGAAAGACGTAGCTCGTGCATCTGTGGAGAGTGCAAAATGGGGAATATTTTCCAAGTATTTTCGAGCGGAGGGTTCTTTTTTCTTAACACGAAGCAATTTTTCGTCACGGCAAGAGGTTTTATGTTTCGCAGTGCAAAAACGAAACTCTGTATATTTAGTATAAGCAAAAGTGATTGAAGATTTTTGCACGAAGATTAAGACGAAGAAAGATGTTCAATTCGAGTTTTTGAGGAAAGAAAGTCATGAAATCTTGGCTCTGTAGGAAAACAAAGCAGCGGAAAGCAGGAACGAAATGGACAGGCCGAAACATCGTCGACGCCGCGAGCGTACCGCCGCCGGGAATTGATGTAGAGATACTTGGGAAAAGTGGCTGTCCCTGTGCCATCGCCCAGCATGATTTACAGCTGGTGACAGGAACGAGGACGATTGTGACTACGAGTTTCAGACGGAAAAACTCTAAAGCACGAAAACTTGTGCCCAGGTCTCGCCTTGAGAGCATTTTGTACTTTTTCCCTAAAGATCTCAACAAACAGGAGGTGTTGTTGCATCACAATATTGCAACCTAATCATTCAGATTGTTTTTTAATCATTATAATTCCGAGATTTGTCATTAACTGATCATTTGTCTAATCGATTTACTGAGTTTTGACATCGGGATTAAGGGATAGAGTTTGATAGAATTCGCTATTAATGAAGAAAATTCTAAAAACCGTCGTAATCCGTGATGGAAACTAGAAGAGAGCACAAGAAGGAAAAGGGAAACCGAACCGGTTCCACCGATCGTATTAGAAATTGTAATAGTTGGTCAATTGGCCCGAAACTCGTACTTTCTGACACTGACCAATAGCCATGAGTCACGGTTTTTACCACAGCAACAATGCAACATCCCCGCGGAGACTATTGGAAGTGAATCTGCGATGGTAATTCTTGATTTCTGGGGCTCGGATCACCAGTTCGCTTCTCTCGAGGGGCCTAGCAAAACTTTACGAGGATAGGTAGCCGTTCCGTCCTGTGCAACTGTCGACTCGTTGCTCGGTTCTCAGAATCGTAGTAAATATTCATTGATCTGGACCTTCAAGACGTATCGTGACAAAAGCGTTTATTCAAATGAATCGAACATTTATCGAGCAGGAATAATATTCAAACGGGCAGCAAGAGGCTTCTATTTTCAACAATTTTCCAACTTGAGCAGCCTCCAGGGGAGTATTTGGTGATGTGACTTTTTATTAAGATCAATTCAATGTGACCATTTGAAATATAAAATTTCGAAGAATAAGGTGTTAAAGACTGATTGAAGATTGTAGGTTTATTATATAAACTGTCTGTGGATCTCTAAATTATCGACACGTTGAGTATATAGTTTTCGAGAAATTCGAAACTATGTAGGATTTCTTGACCGATATCCTATCAGTTTGTGTGCCACAGCTGTCCGATCTCCAAAAGCAATCAGCCCTTGCTCGATGGTCCGTTTTTCACCCTGGCATTCTCTCGATGACCATCTCCCGATGTGATGGCCAATCATTGAACGCTTTATTGGCACTTTATGCCAACACTGCAGTCGCTCTGGTACATCGACACACGTCCAAGCACACAGAGCACACACACACAAGCCTGCGGGAGCGCATAGATATAGTGGGATATATATTTAGTCGATTGCGTGTCATAACGACCTCGTGGTCCAGAAGGTTACTGACAATTTGTCAAATGTCCCCTATTGAACCCTAACGCTACCTCTGTTCGTACGAAAAACCGGTGAAAAAATCACTGGCTCAAAAAGTAGGGCAACAAAGATTAAAGGAAATCTTGATGAAGGCCTCTACAAACGATTGATCCATCAACCTTCAATTTTCGTGCCTCTTCAATCGCAGTTTCTTTCACGAGAGGACAAGATGGATTTGATGAGGAGAAGATATACGTTTACTTTACAAATTATAAGACAACTGTCACCAGACATCTCTAAAAAAAAGAATTTCCGTGACTAATGACAAGTATAAGTTGTTTTTTTTTTTTTTAATGCTGATTCTGGTAATTGTGATCGCGACAAAAAAATCATAAAAAGAAAGGTGGCTTTCACTCGTTGATGAACGAATTATCCAAATTGCTCGAAATTGTGGGAGAGCACTCGAGCATGTAACGCGATCAAAAGTCCGATGTCAAATAATTTCGCTTTCTTTGTTGCAATTCCATTAGCGCGAGCCGTGGTAAACATTACAGAGCCGAAAAATTCAAACGGAAAACTCAGCCCCAACGAGTGTAAAGCGCGTCGCCTAACATCGCGCCCCAGCACTTAGGGAACCCCTTCTGCAGAAATTACTTGCTACGGTGACGCCAAGAGAGAGGAATGGTTGCACCTCAGCGACTCCGAAGCGAGAGAACTTTCATCAGCATTGAATGTCCCGGTCTCTCGTGTCATTTTGTATTTTATCTTGGTCCGGGATTGATACTAAACGATGATATTGTATCGGACCGCTTCCAAGAAATACATGTGACGCGAATAAGTAACATCACTCGGGTGTTTACCACTTTTGGGGGACGCTGTACACAAGCAAATGTCATCTGTGTGTGGAGATGACGAACTCCTCTAGACTATAAGATATTTGCCGTAAGTTTAAACATCGAAATGCTGTCGATGACAGCGTTGAAAAGAAAGACTTTTGAAGTCCTGTCGCGAGAATAAGGGATGGAAGGAGCCTCAATGTGTACAAAGAGAGGAGACGATTATTCGAGGCGCAAAATAACCATGGTACGATTCATGTGTATGTGTATACCAAAGTAGATACGAGAGCGAAGTGAGAGACGATGCCGAGTAGGGTAAGAACGTCGAAGTGCAATAGAGAGGCTTGAGGTGGATGGTTTTTGGTGTATACATAACCATGCAAGTTTGAAAAAGAGAGAAAGAGAGAGAGAGAGAGAAAGCCTATTTAGTGCACTGCGCATAGAACGGAGGCTGTGTCAACGTTATTATACGACAGATTCCCCAGAGAGTAGGAGTATACGCAGCATATATATTTGCGTGGCTCGAGCAGCATGGAAGTACGTACGTGCTTGATACACCGAGAAGGCGAATAGATCAGAAAAGTGGTTTTTTTAAATATGAATAAAGAGATGTAGCTGAGCGGTTGCGCACAAGGGTGGAGAAACGCCAACCAACAGTGGTTTTTCAAATGTATTTGAAATAAACTTTTTTTCAGAAAAAATATAAACTTGAAAATTCATTGATGACGAAATTTGGGTCTCAGTTGAGTTGAGACTAAGCTATCTAATTTCTTATCGCGGATTTTTGGCTATTCTCGTGACTTTTAATGATTTGGAGCACCGATGATTATATAATATCAGCATTTCTACTATCTCTATCATCGTGCATCGTGCTGGACGTGCACGGAAAGAATAAAAATATCGATAAGGTATTACTCATCGTTACGAACTTGCCAAATAAGGGAAAGTGGGGCAAATCCGAACACTTGAAGGAAATTTGATAAAAATGAATGAAATGATAAAAAAAAATTGCAGTTTATTTTGGTCTTTTGTATCTCGTGTACGAATCCAATACGAAATTTCAACAAAATGAAATAAAGATTCTTAAATATTTGACAAAAAATAAGACATTGTTAATCATGATTAACCCCCATTCTCTGGAGTCATTTCCCGATTCGAGTTCTCAACGAGATTTTTGTCACTTTCTTAGCTCGAGTTAACAACACTTAAATCTTCCTCCTTTTTTAAGTCAACTTTCAATGTCTTTGGGAGTTTATTAAATTCATTAGATTTAACGCTGTTACGCCTTTTAAATTAAACTTTTTCTACTGTGGGTTTTTTTAAAACTATATTGTTATCAAAAAAAAAGTGAAATACATAAATCGGGACTAATCTCAACATCTCCCAATGATTACCCAAATCTTATCGATATGCAATCTTTGTACAGGTTTGTTATTCAGCAACTGTCTTGTTTGGTCTTATCGTGCCGAATCTATCTATTACATAAACGCATCGACTTTCTATAAGAATATGATCTAGTCGACTGCTGTCCACAGTAGACATTTTTCTTTGGCTTTTAACACTGCGACAATGCAGTTGGTTATTGTATTCGCAGCCCTCGTGGCTTTCTCACAAGGTTAATTATTTCACGTTTCTAGTTTCGTTATTCATGTATCAAGTAAAATTTTAGTTGTTCGATATGAACTGTCGTATGCGTACAAAAAAATCCGAAGTCTCCGTAACAGCAAAAGAAACAGGGAGTCACCGAATCTTTTAATTGAAAATATTTATCATTCAAAAGATTTGTTTGCAACCGTGCTTTTCAAACGGTGAATCTTTCTTAAATAGTTTTCATAATATTATCGACGCGATGCTCCTGATTTCCCACTTTGTACTTATTTTCTGTTTCTTGGCTGTTTATAATACTCGCGGGTTCTGTTGTTGACAGTTTTGAGACCCTAACAAATATTTAATGGTTTCTTAATTGGCATAATTGTACGAAAACTCATTTATTCGAGCCTCCGCGAAAGGATTGCATTGATAACCTGTAGTGCTCAACAAACGAATATTATATTTCAGCCGTGCCATTCGGAAGAAGCATCGATCCACGAGTCATTAATGGAAAAGACGCGAAAGTGGGCGAACTACCGTACCAAGTGAGTGTCGATGCTCCACGTAGTATCCTATGATAAGAATAATAATAATCGTCATAGAAATGGCGATATCTGTCTGTTTGAATGAATATTCTATGAACCACAGACGCCAAAGATTCATGGTCCATCGTGCATAAAAAAACTTTCATTTCCGGTATGTGTTTCGGTTGCAGGTTGCACTTATCGTACGATTCGAAGGTTCCCGAGACTTTTATTACTGTACTGGCTCCATTCTCAACAAGAACTACGTAATCACTGCTGCCCACTGTGTCCTTGCGTGAGTTAAACAAAAATGTCATAATCTGACGTTGAGTACCGTAATATTCTAAATGACACTTCAGTCCATATTAACTTTCGAATGAACGAACAACTTCAGAGTCCCAGAGGAGTACGTCTACGTAATTGCCGGTACCATCGACTTGGATTATTACACGTGGGTCAGCAAAGTTGAGAAATCAATAGTTCATCCTGGTTTTAATTTGGAAGACTCGGTAATAAACGACGTCGCCCTAATCAAAGTCGAAGAACCGTTTGAATTCTCTGAAACTGTATCGCCAATACCACTGGCTGCAAAAGGATTTGAAACGCCAGCTGGAACAGTGGCTACCGTGTCCGGTTGGGGCTACCTCTCGGCAAGTTTATTATTTCATAGAGTCATCATTTCTAAGCATTTTTCGATTGCCTTAAAGGAAGCATTAAAGGAATTGCAAGTTAAATTGTTTAAAATTCGTATGATCCTTCTTAACGATAATACTCAACTGTGGGTCAAATTTGAGAAAGTTTTACTGTCTAGAAACCGAGTTATTTGTTGTCAAAAATGGTCTTTTTCATAATAATTTTGGATTATTATCCATTCAGACCAATGCTTCATTGGGAACGGTTCTCCAAAATGGAATTGTTGTTCGAATAATAAGACTAATGTCAACCTGTTAATTTTCAGAATGAAGGTGGCTCGCCAACGATACTTCAACGTACCAATGTCCTCATCGCATCTCAAGAATTGTGCAACGGAATTTACTCTCGAAGAGGAATGCCTATTTCCGATAGTCAAGTCTGTACTTTCAACCCCGATGTCGAGACTGGAGCTTGTCACGTAAGAAATTTTCTGCTTCATTTGACATCGTACAAAAAAAATGTATTGTTTCGTATAAATCGAGCTTTTTCTGCGGAGACTCAATGAAAAACAAATGTTTTGTGAATTTTTGTGTTACAGGGCGATTCCGGAGGTCCTTTAACGATTGACGGAAAACTAGTAGGCATTACATCTTGGGGGTTAGAGTGCGCCTCTAAACACTGGCCTGCTGTCCTGACCCGAGTATCGGAGCATGTAGATTGGATTTATGCCAATGCTGTCTAATCCACGAGGACTTATTCATCTCGAGAGCCATAAAACCCTGTAGAATACATTTTAGTCGATGTTGACAAGTGTATATCTTGGGTTTTGGGAAATAACTGTCCTATCTTGTCAATTCCTAAATACGTTCTACAAAGAATATGAAAAAAAAAACAGTTTTATTTTGTAATAAATATATTATTGTTGTATTTATGCTCGTATTTTTCTTTTAAACCCATCCTAATGCTTAAGTTTTAAATAAAATACTGAATTCGTTCAACTGCTGCGGTTTTAAAGCGCTCTCATCGTGAATGATTAAAAAAATAACGAGGTGATTAGACTAACAATACGCCAATGCGTATGTCAATAAATACAGAACAAAGATTTGAGCGTATTTATTTTAAGATTCGGCTGGTGTCACAATGAGATCACTATCATTTCTTGAGTATGGAAATTGTTAATAACAACAAGAAAATAGAATCTGATGAAAAAATGCCAGAGAGAGGTTTTTGTTATTGATTTTTCTCACAGAATCAAATGGCCTTATGTATCGCAACCTCAATTTAATCTGCGCTTTGCGTTCAGGCGAAATGTCTCGAGTTCTCAAGTGGGCGCGCAAGTCGCACTTTAATTTCGACGTCATTTTAGTATTCTTACGACGAACCTAACATTCGAATAAACAAGAATATGCATACAAACTTCGGCAAATCCTTTTTGTGTGTTTTCGCTAAAAACCAAACCCCCAAAGTCCCATCAGCCAACAAACGTAAATAAACGCACGTTTTTAACGGTTTTTTATCGATAAAATATTTGCTTCGCATACAAATCGTACTCCCTAATATTTTATCATTGTATACGATACAACTTATATTTTTTAATGTTATAAAACTGGAAAAAAAAATCTGAGTTTTCGGAAATATCCCACTTTTGTATATTCACCAAAACTTCACCTGACATTGATAAAGTCACAAATAGTTGAAGCTTGTGACTACAATCGAGTCATCCACAAAATATAGAGTCGAAATGCAAACAACGAAAATTCGAAATCCTTGAATGAACGTTGCATTCATTCGAATACTGAAATCTTCGTGTGAGGTTTTTAGGAAATTCAAGTAAATTATAAACTAGGATCAAACTAATTTTCAAACGTGTCCGTGAACATTCTGCACACAAAAACCGTCAGAATCAGCTGGACACAGTGAAACGTTTTAGCGTTCAATTGCCAGTCAAAAACAGCTGTGATCACGGGAACACCACCAGGATCTAGAAAAGTCTACACATTTCGAATGAATTCGTATGAAGTGTTATTCATTATATCATCACAATCGTCGGTTTTACCCAAGCGATTAGATCAAAGATTTGCCGGAAAAAAAATTTATGTATCATCTCATTATCACCAATGTTTCTCAAGATTGAGATACGGATTCTTAAAAGTGATGTAATGTGCAATTCCATGGTAAAAAAAAAACGTCACCGGAGCCAAGCCAATAATGAAGTAATCGAATGTCTCGATAATTCACTTTCAAGACTCCCTCGATAATTGACAACCACTAAAACCAATTTTCATCGAAATTTATTTGTTCGCAGCTTAGTTAGGACTCTCAGTTCCCAAAGTTCACTGGCCTTGGGATTTCGCGATCAACAAATGAGCAAGTGATCGCCCACCAAACCCAAGGGTGGCTTGATAACATTTCTAATCAGTCGATCAATCTAATCTCTCAAAATTCTGAGGACACTTGCCCCAACTACGTTTATCAAATCAGTCCTCGGTGTTTAGTATATAAGAGTTGACAATTTTTATTTTATTCATATCAACAGTACCGATCATCAGAACTCAGTAACGATGCATTCGGTTTTTGGTCTTTTAGCTTTAGTGGCACTTTGTCAAGGTAAGAAAAAACCAGAAGTTTTCGTACGTTTTTCGATCAATCGTCGACTAGGTTCGGTGGTTCATTTCTCAAGAAAGTAACTGTTAATTTAGAAGCCCGCAACCTAATTATTATGATGGTTACAAATTGTTTGCCATCTTTTTACTTTTACTGCGTGTTTCAAACGAAAGTAATACGATTTTACAGCTGTTCCAACGGCATTACATGGCGGAAGGATCGTCAACGGCGACGATGCCAAATACGGCGAATTCCCATACCAAGTACGTATTAATTTATTTCAAAAGACTTTTCATTGAAAATCAGTAATAAAAAGAGAGAACTATTCGAAATGTTAACTTATTGAAAACTACCTCGGACCTTACGTTAATTTATCTCGACCGAGGATTCGTTCGCGAGAGAACATTTTCTCGCTTTCTTCACGCAATAACTCACTGATTCCTCGCTATTTTGCATTTCAGGTATCACTCCAGACACTTGACGGTTTCCACTTCTGCGGAGGCTCACTTATTAGTGAATATTACGTCGTCACTGCAGCCCACTGTGCCGTCGAGTATGTATATAAACATAAATAATAGCTAAAAACTGTTTGGCTGAGAAATCATTACGTTATTGGCACCATAAAAGTATACATTCTTCACTTGAACAAAATATTTGCCGGAGCATTATTTGCAAATTTGTTTATTCCAAAAGTTTGGGGATTTTCAAGAATATTTAAGAACAAGCTGGCCAATTTAATGGACGGTGTATTATTCGGAAGATTGTGCCAACGCATTGTTCGTATAAATTGTTTAATAGTTAATGCCATTATTCAACAGAAAAAATATGTTTCAGTCTAAACCCCCGTGATATACAAGTGGTCGCAGGTTCACTTTTTCTGAGTGAACCTCAATCAACCCAAAGAGCTGCGAGACTAATTGTGCACAGCCGTTTCAACCCAAGACATTCGTTCACGAACGATATTGCTCTTGTCAAACTAGCGACACCATTCCGAGTTTCTGACACGATTAAATTCGTGCCTTTGCCCGAAAAACATAGCGTAGTCAAAGTAGGCTCAGTCGCCACCATCTCTGGCTGGGGAAGTATGGAGGTTTGTTTCACATTTATCTCATTATTTCTACGATATTTTTTATCCACTGATATAAAGAGTTTTCTCGATATTTTTCCATATTTTTTCCCTTCCAACAATCATCTTTTTACTTTTTATGGAAGTCAAAATGAAAAGTGTAACTATGTCGCGATTAATATTTTCTCCATGGTCCATTAAAACAGAAGAAAACTTTGCAAAAGCGGCCAAAACACTTGTAAATTTAATATTGCCAAACGAGGAATAATGAAAAACTGATGTAAACAACTTTATGACTTTTAGATCGGAGGTGATAGTCCAGACCGTCTTCAACGTACTGACGTTCTCATCACGTCTCTAGATTATTGTAACAAAACGAATTCGAGACAGGGATTACCTGTTTATGAGAGTCAGGTCTGCGCCCTCAACCCTAACTATGAGACTGGACCGTGTCACGTGAGTCTTTTATTAATTACAAGATAATATTAAATCCATATCGTATCCAGATGGAAGGAGTGTTTCATTAAATGCCCATTTCCGAACGTAATCGTCGCAATTCCTCATTTTTCTACATTAAACCGTAATCAAATCCATGGAAAACGATCAGAATCTCAATTTCGTTTGAGGGTCGAAAGACAAAACGAAATTTAAAACATAGCCGCGTTTGACTGAACTGCTTCGATTACATTCCCTTGATGAAAACGTCAACTGAATCGTGTGCGATTTAATCAATGGCCCTACAGCGATCGACGATATCAAGTGAATTATTTTTCCTCGTCATACAAATTTTGATTCTCATTTGAATTCAAATGTTCTGCATTTCATATTGTTTTCATTTTATTTATTACTCATTTCCTCATGAGAAAATAAATGAAACAATATTCTTCTACAGTAATAATTGATGTTATCAAAATAATACCATAAATCATTTTGTCCAATCGATAGGGTGACTCTGGTGGTCCATTGACAGTCGAGGGTCAACTCGTAGGTATTGCATCATGGGTGATATCTTGTGCGTCATCAATTTATCCCACCGTCTACACGAGAGTACCTGAATACGTCGACTGGATCCTTGAGCATGCGGTCTAAGTCACGATTCAACATAATTCGCATAGCCCCACATAACTGCTTCCAACGTATATGGTCAACTTGAGAGAATATTTCTCATCATTTATATAAAGTACCTATTTATCTCCGAATTAATACCGCAACTGGTGCCACCGAAATGTCTCGTTTGAATAAATTGATATGGAACAAGAAAATAACGTTTTATTAATTGACTTGTAACACTGAACCCTAAAAATGCTCTATTAATCGAAACAGATTACGTGTTATTTATACGAATTACGTAAAATCATCAACACATAGATCAGATTACGTTTGTTGACGTAAGTTCAACAGGAGAAAGTGAACCGAGATATTAATACGAATGGATATCAAGCGGCTAATCCGTAGCCATATCTTATCTGATTTCTGAACACAATATCTCGATTATTAATAATGGGCAAGTACTTTAACGAAAAATAACGTCGAATAAATAAACGTCGAAAATACATAAACAAAGATTTCTCCGCGTTCACATCAAAACAAGCTGAATGAAGATTCAATCTTTCGTACATTGTGACCTCTGCAACGATATTGCAACAATAATCGTGCAACCATCAGCCCACAGATGAGAGCATTCCTGATGCTAACCGAGTCTAGAGGACGAGAAAAATCAAGAAACCGATACGAACGATGATCAAGCCGACTTATCTAATCATTTCTGCACATTTTAATTACTGTTTATGGACAAAAGGAGAGTATATAAACAGCCATTCGTCCGAAATGCAACGCAAGTTAATTCCGGTTCACCAAGCTCGATCCTAATGATTTCGGTTTTTGTATTTCTGGCCCTTGTGGCAGTATCTCAAGGTGAGTTGTTATTGATATTTTTCAATGGATCATAGAAAGTGCTAATCGTCAAATGTCTTTGAAAGTTTGTGAAAGTGGTTTCGTCGAATTCAACCATTCATGGGAATCTTTCTTTGATGAAGAAAAATCTAATTTTGTAGGTGGTCCGGTGGCAAGATCCTTCGGTGGAAGGATTGTCAACGGAGAAGATGCTCAAGTAGGCGAGATTCCGTTTCAAGTAAGTGTCAAATATTAAAAAAGTGGGTAATCTAACGAAGAATATAGTCTTACATTTTTTTCTTCTCAGTTCAGAATTCTAAGGTCAAATGTAATGTTATTGAACTCTGATGTGATCAAATAAACGACCGTGGTCTTAAAAAAATATCGCTGATTGACTAACTACACGGTGTCGACTAATTAAATTTTTGCTGGACTCGAGCGACAGAGTCAAACTACCATTTGATGTTTCCCCGTATTATTATTTTTTTTGTACACAGGTTTCTTTACAAACTTTATACGGTTTTCACTTCTGTGGAGGGTCGGTCCTCTCAAAAAATTACGTCATCACCGCAGCCCATTGCGTCGTAGGGTACGTATGAAAGAAATAACTCGTCACCATTAACGATTTACTTGGAATCAATCAAGTATTCAAATCAAATGAATCGTGGCATATTGTTATGCAGCAAAACAGCATCCAGCATCAAAGTAATCGCTGGTACAGTTGACCTGGAGGAGCCGCGGTCGACTCATTACGTCGAGAGAATAACAATCCATGCTGACTATAATCCATCTCAATCGTGGTCAAACGACGTCGCTCTTCTTAAAGTCCAAGAGCCTTTTGTCGTTTCCAAATACCTTGCTTTTGCGACCCTACCCGAACAAAGTGAACAATTCACACCTGGCGTATTCGCTGTTGCTTCCGGTTGGGGTCGTCTCTGGGTGAGCATTCGAGGAATTATTTTCTAATTCAATTCATTGCAACAACTTTGTTCATCATTTTTCCCTGATTCATTGACAAAGATTGGAATCTAAGACTCCATTCATCTAAACATCCGATTTTTCTCCTATTTTAGGAAGGCGGAGCTAGCCCTACGAAACTACAACGTACCGATGTTAAGATAGCGAGCCAAGAGTACTGCGACAAAGTAAACACGGAGGCTGGATATCCAGTTTACGCCGCTCATCATATCTGTGCTCACGACCCCGATATTAAGACTGGACCGTGCCATGTAAGTCATTTTTGTCTTTCATTATAAACAACATAATTATAAATAACAATTGAGTTTTACGTTGTGCAAAATTTTTGAAAGCCATTTTTTCGTGATCGTTTAATGGGTTTCTGCAGCTTTGTTAAATAAGTAACTGGTTAATCTTTTTTCATTTCGGAATTTCAGGGTGATTCTGGTGGTCCATTGGTCGTAGATGGAAAGCTTGTAGGCCTCGCGTCCTGGGTAATCGGTTGTGCTTCAACGAAATATCCTACTGTCTACACCAAAGTATCTGAATATGTTGACTGGCTGGAGGTCAACGCAGTTTAATTTAAATCGAGATAACTTTTCGTTCTCATTTTCGTATAGAAACTTCGCTATTTTTCATAAAAGTGACAATAAAAAATGATGATTGAAAAATACACGTGTTTTCTTTGAAGAATCCCAAGAAACCTACACAAGAATCAAAGATTTTCGGAAATCCTTGCACGAAGGATAAATTTTCTCGAGTAGAAAAAGCTTTACCAAAAAAAAAAGTTAGATCTGCAAGCCCGCAATTAAACGATACGATTTCTTCTTCTTCTTCTTCTTCTTCTTTCATGAAGAACTTGGAAGCGCCCTCTTTGCTAAAAATGTCGATATAGCCTAAATTGTCGTGGTCCCAAAAGCTCAGACGCAGATAAGGTAAAATCGATGCCGTATGTGAAAAAAACATACCGCGTACGGTCACCAAAAGCTTTCCGGTTGTTAAGCGAGGGAGCATTGCCGTCAGCTTGCGGCAGGGAAGTGAATGGCGTCAAGCTCGTTGACGACCGTCGGTAAAAGCTTGCAGGGTAAATTTTCTGTCGGTATTTCATCGCCCACTATCTCCATTCCTGTTCCACTTTTCGATGAAAAATAGTATACAACGGGAAAACGAGAAGAATAAGTGAGAGAAAAAGTTCGCACGGGATCCTGAACGAAGGGAGATCCGAACATCCTGGACTGGCGATGGACAAGGAGGAAAGAAAGAGAGAGAGAGAGAAGTTTCCGAGCTTTTATTGTGTCATATTGACCTGACCCAAGAGGTGGCGCTGGCCCTTGAGAACTAGCCCGGGGACGTCCTCTCTGTCTCAGTCTCTCACTCTCTTAAATAAAAATAGTTGGAACGAACAGCAGTGGAATATCGCGACAGGCTGGCAGTTTAGCAATACGAAAAACAAATACGTGTGCAAAACAGTGTATTTTACGAAGGAGTGATAATTTATAATGAGCTATAGCAGCCGAAGTGAAAGAGCGTGAAAGAATTGAACTGTTTGAAAGAATATATTTTGTATCTATAGGCAGATAATTTAATAGATAATGTGTAGATGTAAGCAAAATATGTAGACAAAATGCATAACAAATATTGCTGCGATAGCTAATGAACATTAATCAATTAATCAATCTCTCCCTCTCCCTCTCTCTCTCTCTCTCCCTTTTTTCTTTCTCGCTTTTTCTCTTCCTCTCCATCTCGCGTCCTTCTTTTCATTCTCAAGTATTGCGTGTATGATGATAAGAGGCGAAGGTACAATCTTCAGGGTCTGAAAAGCCCAAGTTCCAAATACAGATAGCGTTGATTCCCCACTCGTGACTTTACCAGGCGAGAAAGCTCGCAAGGGAGAGCTCACTTGAATCACAAACCACCCACGCGCGCTCGAGTGATTCTCACTCTTGTGCATCAAATGTCCAACGTTGGGATTATCCAACGAGAATTTCTATGGCGGTAATTCCATGTTTCGAAAGATTCTCCTGTTGGGGATTAAGCCTCTGACGATCGCGCTCTCTTCCCAAGAGACCTTGACAACTTTTCCTCTCTCTCTTTTCGTCCGAATGAAAATCGAGCTCCTATTTTCTCGTACGTACCGACAGATTATGTCCGAGAATTAGGATCTCTTTTTTATAAGGGCTGATAAAAATCATCAAAGCCAAATTCAACATTAATTTCGATTAAACCTTCATCAGCAGCATATTTGCTCCAGCCGATTTTTCGATAAGGTAGAAAAGGAATTATGAAACCGAAGTCACTTATTGTGAAATATTTACAATTTTCGAAATATTCGGTTGAAGTATCATGTGACTACACGAAGTACAATTATTGCTTGGTCTGGGTACACAAATATGGAAACCATTGCATTATCAACTTTCAGCCCTTCCGTACAATAGGATTTCGAAGCAATTGTTTCTTTGTGCAGGAAGGAAGTTTAAGCTCCCTATCACGATGAATTTCCATGATGTCCTTACAGTCCCTCGTGTATACTGACGAGATATGCGTTATTCCATCACTATTTCCACCACAGTTATGGGAAAAAAATTAGATAAAAAAGTTACGGACAAATGAAAAATAATCATCGAATTTTTGAAAAAAATTCATACCTCGTAAGCGAATAAATAAGAAACATTTAACAAAAAAAAATCGAGAAGAGACGTAACCATGGATGCAGAGAAAGAACGAGACGCGGTATCATGATTTTGTAGTGATTTTATGTGCCAATCGATACAATCGCAATCCGGCAAAAAGACAGATGGATGACAGCGAGAAATCTATGGATGTATTCGTGTGTACACAGAGCCTCCGTCCACGGACAGTAATCCCGATAAACCTCAATTCGAAACCACATTTATAATCGAAAATTCTAATAACGTCGTCGTTTCATCAAATTCTATCCGGATTATTGATTGATTGCTAAACTGGACTTAGCTGTGTAGGTGCTTTTCCCAAAATGCTTACAGAAAACAAGAACGTGTCATTAGAAAAACGTCATGGAGACGAAAAGGCCGAGAGCACGAGAACTCTTTCCGCCACGTTACTGCGTAAGGGGCTAAACAGAATCTTTTATGTCTCGTAAAGGTTTGGCGTGACAGTAGAGTCGTCCAGTAAGTGGTCAGACGAAAGACACGAGAATGAGGTTCGACTTGCAGACTCTCCGATTACGTTCCGCTTAGGAATATCGTCGGTGAAAAGAGGTTCAAAGTAAGAAGATACGAACAGTGGACAGATGAAAGCACACAGTGAATTTGTTCACAGCTTTATGTGATTGCAAACATCAACGTTTTGGTCAGCTAATATCCATTCGGGTTACACAACAAATGTCTTTTCAATCTATTTATAGGTCAAACGTTTTAAAAGTGAGGAAAATAATCCATTAGAACCAGTCTAGAAATCAATCACGATCGAAAACCTGAATACTTCGATGAAAATAGAAATTAGAGGTCTTGGTACTACGATTCATTTTCATTGGTCCGTGATCGATTGAGTGTGTCTGCATTTTTATAGAAGTTCAGATAATCGAACTGTAAACTGATGGTTTTTTTTTCTAACTGTATGTGTGATTGACAGTTATCGACTAATTTCGATAATACGATCGAATAATACAGATTGAGGGACCTAGCACGCTGATCCTTGGCAGGAGCAGCCAGGCAGAGAGATATTCGAATGGTTGCAGGATGGGGAGGTCACCATCCGCAGGTGAATCCTCCTCTCGGTCCCTCTGTCTTCGCCTCTCGCGCGTTCATGATCCAGGCCAGCCAAGAGCAGCGGTTCTCAACAGATATACGACCGTTTCTAGACTGATCGATTTACAAATTCGGGTTGTTCCCTTTATAATTACGTTGTCCCGTGCCGGGACTTTGACATTGATTTCTACGACAGTTCGTTTGAACCATTATTCCATTAGAAAATAATTATTTTGTGAAATGTAACTTCTGGTGGAAAGAAATCATTCAAAATGATTGGGTTTTTTTTTAAAAAGGTCTTTTGTTTATAGACAAAATGAATGATCTCGTAGGATGGTCTCATAGGGTTACCGCCGGTGCGGAAACAGCTGCGATCGAAATAACGAGCCCAAAGGACGACGACGACAATTTGAAAATACGTCGGTTGGATCTTAGCCAAAGCCATTGTGCATGACGATCGAAACCATGTGGAAAATCGAATTTCTCGGTAACTTCACGAAACATGGAAAAAATTCATACGATTTTATCGTTTCCACGCAGATGAAGATTTTCAGAATTTGTCCGAATGGTCTGAATAAAAAAAAAATCTATCACAGGTGATTGCACCGACGACGCCTAATGACAATTAGGTGCCACTCATAAAGCGAAGATAAAAACATGAAGAAAAAACCCTTGCCACAATTGCGTCGTTAAATGTCATTGATAACGTCGGGTCGTAGTACACGAATCGCGCACTTGAGGAAGTCAAAGCTGTGATGAGTTTATCAAACTCTTATCATTAAAAACATTGCTGGCTTTTCAAAATTTTGTATTTTTCTCTCCATCTTCATGGACTCGCGTTACAATATCTCGAAAACTATATAGTTTCCCACTTTTCACAATGTATCGTAATACGGATCATCCCGATATTTGCATTCACCTCGGAATTACGTGCGTAAGCTTGAGAAATTAAATAGTCAGTGAAAAGATAACACGAAAAATATCGCGGACATCGATGAACTAAATCAAAATGAGTTCTAATCAATGATATCAGAATGTATCTAATCGTCTTTTCTAATTATAACATTTTAGGAGCACAGTTGCCGGTTGTTCCTGCCGCCACTAGGGGTATATAAACCCAATTTTTATCGAATCAATCACAGTGGCAGTTTTGTTCCTTGACGTTCAGCCAGGATGAAGACAGCTTTAGTATTTGTAGCGCTAGTGGCGATCTGTCAAGGTGAGTAATTCTTTTTTGAACCTACAATAACGCTATGGAACCGCTTAGTAATATTTAACATTCATATAAACGCACCATTTTCACAAGGCGTCAAGTTTCAACAATGAGAAGTGCAAGTGGGATTATTTTTCTTTCTATTCTTCTTTCATTTTCATTTTTCCTTCTTAATTTTCTAAGTTTTCCTCTGAAGCAACGTGTCGATGAAGCGACGATTTACCAACGAAATGTTGTTTTGTGTGTTAATTACATAGGTAGCCCGATGCCAATAGATTACGATGGAAGGATTGTTAATGGCGACGACGCTAAAGAGGGCGAAATTCCATATCAAGTAATTATTCGTCGTTGGTAACGATTTCTCAATGATAATTGGACAAGAGAATGCTAAAATTTGTATTGAAACTGGCGGAAACATTTGAATAAACGATTTTTAACCGAAATTCATGCCCATTTTCTGGATACTTCCAGAATGTTTGAAAAAATCGACAAATCATCGACATCAAACGAAAACGAACTTCTTTCACCCTTTCGTGTTTGCAGGTATCACTGCAAACCCCGAGCGGTTTCCACTTCTGCGGGGGTTCGGTTCTCAACAAGAACTACGTCGTGACAGCAGCCCACTGCGTTGAGGGGTAAGTGAATAATCAAGTGAACGATATTGTTGACAAGAAAATAGAACGCACCCTCAAGTCACGAAATCATTGCACCAATTTAGTTCATCGCCGCATGAGATCAAAATAATCGCTGGTACAACAGACTTGAACAGCCCCAAATCGACACATAAAGCTGTTGAAATAATTGTTCACGCTGGATACAATCCATCCGATTCGTGGGTCAATGACATCGCACTCATCAGAGTGGGCACAGATTTCCAATACTCCGAAACCCTTTCAAACGTAGTTCTACCTGCACAAGGCTCCAACGTGCCTGAGAACTCAATCGCCACCGTATCCGGTTGGGGACGCCTTTGGGTAAGTTCATACAGCAAATGTAATTTTTGTCATTTTCTTTCTATCAAATGAATTCACTTGCGCTTACTTTCCTGTTTCTATGAAAAACCATTACATACTTGTGAAATTTGCAGGAAGGTGGCAGAACCCCAACGGTCCTTCAACGTACGGATATTCTGATCACATCTCAAGAATACTGCAACGAAGCTTATTCTTCTTCTAGATTAAACGTTTACCCAACTCATATCTGTGCCCGCGACCCGGATGTCGAGAGTGGGGCTTGTAATGTAAGTTTTTTGTTTTATTTATTTATTTGTTTATTTCAGATTTTACGGGGGGTATCAAATCACGAAATACATGCGCAACAAATAGATGAACAATAAATTGACGAAAATGAATAATACAAGCATTCTTGACCTATTCAAAATTCATTTGATTAACAATTCGATTAAAGTCACGTCCTGATTTCGTTTGTGCAAAGGAAATTCTAGAAATTTCAAAAAGTCACGTCAAAATTAAACCCTTTCAATTGCATTATATTCGCAAGCGCAAGGAAAAGAGTGAAATTGGACTTGCTTATAATAGTCAAAGTTGTATAACAATTAATTATACGTGGTTTATATTTGTACGGATGTTAGGGCGACTCTGGTGGTCCGTTGACCGTCGATGGACAACTCGCGGGCATCGTTTCCTGGTCACGAGGCTGTGCCTTGACTAATTACCCTACTGTTTACACACGAGTGGCTCAATACGTCGACTGGATAAACTCTCATGTTGTCTGAAGAATAAATTAAACTACGACTGGACTTCTGATCTCATTGTCAATCTTAATCCGACGAACCTTACCTACGTATCACTCATTTTTTTCGAATCGACGACACAAATGTTTAACGTATCAATGTTTCAAAGTATTTATGACAGAATCAATAAAAGTGGAACTATTTTTCATGGTCTCTCTCTCTATTTTTCATGGTTCTCTTTGAAAAATGAATATAAAATCATAGTTTTTTTTTATCCCGGGCGATAATTTGTCGAAGAGTAAGATAAAAAAATTGGTTTCCCTTAAGCCGTCCAAGAATACATTTTTTCCTATCAAATGAGAAATCGAAATGAAGAAAAATTCAGTTCCAAGAATTATCTGGAATCGCTGCCAAATAATAAATATTTAAAATACGGAAAATAATTATTACATTTTCATTAAATTCTGCGCCGTTGACTCGCTAGGAGCCTCATATAATTCATTAATTTCGACAAGGAATTAAATTTGTTGCACAGCGAATTGTGAATGTAGAGCGAATTTGACAGCATCACTTGCAATCGTATACCTGGATTCGTTCCAGTCTGGATGATAAAATGCTCTAATCATTGTCCTTATATCGGGTGAGACATGAAAAAACGCTGTTCATAACTACGTCGTTAAATTTCATTGATAACATCGCGGGTCATTCTACGCAAATAGCAACTTCCACAAAATCAGAACTGTGGCAAGCTTATCGATCTCTTATCATTAAAAAATATCTGATCGATTTGTACCATTGATAACGGAATGCGTCTCAGTATTGCACCAATTCGAATGTATAGACGTCGTCTTCTCCGTTATTTCGGACGATCATTGCATACTTTCGCTCGAAGGAATCCCGATTCTTTAATTCAATCACGATATCACAGCCTATCGATCAATCTCGGAGTTAAGCGTAAAATATTCGATATCTGACCGGTAAATCCCAAGATCCGGATGCCTTTTCCAATCATGCAAATTACATTCATTTTAAACGATAAATTACGAAACCAAAAGATACGTTACTAGATCGATTGTTCACCATCTCCCACATTATTGCCACGTTTTATGTTCATGTTTTTTTGAAGGTTCTGGTCTCTACGCTAATCATCATTCCTCAAGCATTTAGAAAATCCAGGCAAGGTTGCGAATGTAACATTACTTTTTGTGAAGCACTCATACTCATTGCATGGAAATGGATGAAAAAAAACGATTACTCATTCCATTGTAATGGTTAAGAAAAATCATTTATACTGTCGAACTACTTGGAACAATTAATAGAAGAAATTTTCATTGCTCGCACCATCGTAAGCCTCAAAGGATCATCCGTAAAAACTCTTCTAAAATGAATTCATATCTTGTTTGGAAATGAGTAATCTCGTTGCAATTTTTGTAACGAAAATAGAAGTGAGACACTTGGGTTTTTTTGCTTCGAATTCCGTTAATGTTGCTTTTATCGCACAAATCTGACAATCAGCATCAACGGAAAGGAATTGCACCAGCTTGAGAATGTTAAAAAATCGTTCAACAAACATCAAGGAAATCTGGGCTTTTATGACGATGAGCTAAATCGGAATGGATCGCAATCGAAGATATCAAGATAATGCGGATGTATCAGATCTTTTTTTTTTAATATACGATATAGGTCTAATGCTGCAATTCTTTGTTTTATGCACTGAGATAAAGAGTATATAAATCCGGTGAATTATTGTTTTCATCACAGTAGCAGTCTTCTTCGTCGAATTCAACAACCATGAAGTCAGCTGTAGTGTTCGTAGCCATCTTGGCATTCTGTCAGGGTGAGTGATAAAACAATAATAAACCGTGCTCGAATAATAAGAGAAGCTAATTAACCGTGAATATCCGTGATTAAATCCTTGGAAAGCGGTGACAATTTTTTTCCATTCTCAATAAAGTCATACAGGAATGTGATGATACGGTGTCGTTAAACCTTAACGTCCGTGTCCTGGAGTGCGATAAGCCAATATTGAGCTTTTTTCAAATCTTGCAAAAAATAAACGAAGAGTGACGGTGGACTTGATAAATTTCTCGTACTGTTGCCCGATCTTCAACATTGCATAGAATGGAATACAAGTTTGTCAAGTAACTGCATAAACTGTTGGCTCACGAACTTTGAGAAAAGTGTGAAGTACCAAGCAATCCACGCTGCGGGGTTAAGTGACTTGATTGTTTGTTCAATGCATCGACACAACCCCAAATGTACTTTTGCAAAAGTTAACTGACAAAACTTACTTACTTACTTCCAGTGAAAAACAAAAATGTGTACTACACATGAATAATTTATTTAGTTTGCAGTAACGAATAAATAAACGTATCTATTTACAGGAAGCCCAATGTCAAGAGGTTTGGACGGGAGGATTGTTAATGGCGACAATGCTAAAGAGGGAGAAATTCCATATCAAGTAATTATTCGTTTTTCAAAGGAAATTAATTTTCTCAATTGAGAAATCAGAAATTAATAGAAATCAAACTAGAATTGTAACTAGAATTCACTTCATAGAATAATTCGTCGTTGTAGGTATCCTTGCAAACTCTGAGCGGTTTCCACTTCTGCGGTGGTTCAGTTCTCAACAAAAATTACGTCGTCACTGCAGCCCACTGTGTTCAAGGGTAAGTAAAAAAAATCAAGCAACAAATAGTGCATTAGAAAAAAATGGACACTGGAGTCAATAAATTATTGGACCGTTTTAGATCATCGCCGAGTGACATCAAAGTTATAGCTGGTACAACAGACTTAAAGAACCCTCAATCGACGCACCACGCTGTTAAAATAATTGTTCACTCTGGATACAATCCACGTGACTCGTGGGTCAATGACATCGCCCTCATCAAAGTCAGCACAGATTTCGATTATTCCCAAACTGTTACAAATGTAGCTTTACCGGAACAAGGCTTCACAGTGGCTGACAGCTCAATTGCCACTGTTTCCGGCTGGGGACGCCTTTGGGTAAGTTCAGAATACACCAAAAAAAACAACAACAATACTTCCGGAAAATCGATCTTCTCGAAGTCATCCTTTTTTCTGTCAAAATATCCTTGGCCTTAATTGCACAAGCGAAAAAAACTAATTGAGTGATATTTATGAATTCTACAGGAAGGTGGTGCCACTCCAACTGTGCTCCAACGTACGGACATCATGGTAACGTCTCAACAATATTGCAACAAAGCTTACGCTTTCTCTGGATTGGCTATTTACCCAACTCACATTTGCGCTCACGATCCGGAAGTTCAAAGTGGATCCTGCCACGTAAGTTTTATTCTATGTCATTCAATAGGTCATGAGAATAAATAATATAATTATTTTTCATTAAAAATGTGTTCCTATTGTACTACGATTTTTGAATATTAATTTATCGTGAATGAGAAGAATTTTATTTTCAAATCTAGTAGATTTTCATGATTTGTTTGTGTATGAATTTCAGGGAGACTCCGGTGGTCCACTGACGGTCGACGGAAAACTCGCAGGTATCGTTTCATGGGCTCAGGGCTGTGCCTCGACCAAATACCCGACTGTCTACACGCGAGTAGCCCAATACGTTGACTGGTTAAACGCTCACGCTGTATAAACCAAAGTAACAAGACTGCTGGTCTGGCTGCCCATTATAATATGATGGAACCACGTTTTTTCACGAATAAATTTTAAAGAAACACATTTTTTCGACAATTTCGACTTTTTTTCTTATTGTCCATCCGTTTTAATCATCGAAACTGGAACCATAATGATTTATCCAACCATTTTCGTTCTCAAAGTTTCTCTGTATACTTCTTCGAGTGTTTGCGAACCCATTCGACAATTTTTTAAAAATTATCAATGGCTTTTTTCGATTTGTCATAAAAAAGTAATGCTTTATGGATCACTTTCCATGAATACTTTGACAACCAAGGTGGGCAGTCACTATATATGTTTGGCAAAATGCTGTAATCGGTAAATATTGTTTGAAAACCTCGAGGATCCTCGATTCATGTGCATACATAAATGTATATATGCATGTATACATATTTATTGGTAAAATCGTGCAATCTCATTCTGTAGTCGATAGTAAGCGATGCTCACCTCTTTTTATTTTCTCTGCATGGCTTTTTGAATCAAACGCGACTCCATCATACGAAAACCAATCATGGCGCCATGCAGAAAGACCACCGCAAAAAGCAAAAACGGTGTGCAAATGAAAAAGCCTGCAAATACCGAAACATCTAACACGGCACGAGTTTTATGAATGTCATCACTTTTTTCCCCATGCTTTTTTTCGATCGTAAACAAAAATCCGTATTCGTTTTGGTGTTAATCGCTACTCCAAAGACTTTTCGCACAAGTTTTGATGCTACAAAAATGTTTAATTCCATAACGAAGATGAGTGAACACACATTCTGAATAAACGTTGAGTGATAGTTCATTCGAGTGAGCCTTTGTATTGAAATACGTAAACGAAATCATTAGATCGTATCCTGAAATAAATGCTGCATCGATTTTCCTCAACTTGCATTATCTTATCGAGCCGAGAGAGTGTCGTTTATCAGAATGATAATTAGCTGCTGATGAGCAAAGAGAAATAAATCCAATGGAGCAATCATCCAGAACTTGGGAGCCTTGGAAATTGGGAAATATCGATGAGAAGCAAGAGCAATGAAAAGAGACTTCAAAGCTTAATTAAAAGTACTTCGTTCAATCGAGCATGTTATATCGTAGTTTGTTTATCAAGCATCAAGCATCGAGCGAATTCAATATCGCAAATGTGCTAATTAGTCAAAATAATGACGTATCATTGAAGCTTCAAATTATTTCGCTTGTTTGTATAAAAGAGGGCTTGAGAAACGTGGGAAGATAAAAGTCTGGACAATTGTGAATAAATGATGAAAATTACGAAATTTTAGTCCGTGTGTATAGAACGATTGGGTAGGATAGCAGGTCAGCTGGTAGCTCAGCTAGATCAATAACACCGCCCACGCTCCGACGGCGCATCACGCGGTAGGAACGCGAGTTGAGGACTCTCGTGATCCCGCTTCTGTGGCACTTTTGCTCTCACGTGTTGCTCTTTCTTCAACGTTTTTTTAGTACATTCGAACTTAATAAAATAAATTGGCTGTTATTACGAACCCTCATGTACAATCAATTAGGAAATTGTATTTCGAGAAGATCGCGTGGGTCTGAAGATCGATTGAAATTTAAAATTGCGATTCTATTTATCAGGACGCTTGACACCATTCAGTTTTTCTTGGTATTCGTCTAGCTATTGAAAAATAATGTTAACTTCAGTGTTGATTCTCAAGCGTCGATGTCCCCGCGTGGCAAAGTTCGACTTTTTATCCGGTTTTTTATTACTCTCATTATTTCAAGGATACAAAACTCAAATTTGAATTAATTCGATGCTTGGAAAATGAAGAATACGTAGCAACAGTTAAAACGAATCAGAGAACACTGAGCGATAAAGTGAGACGGGCGTCGAAAACTGGAACGAAGGACGAAATTGATCCCAAGTAGAACAAGCGATATTGGTCAGACATGGAGACATTTTCCGCAGATATAGTTTTCCGATCCATCTGCCGATACCTATTCTTCGTGAGTACACGTGAAACCTCGTGAAAGAACTTCGGAAAGCCTCCCTAACAAAGTTCGTAATAAAAATAATATTCAAATAAGTATTTCAGCCTCTTGAGCAATTTGAACGATTCGTTCGCAGAGCTGTCTCTCCTGCTCCTCTCAAGTGTTGAATCACCGTAATGCCAATGTTCGAAAGTAAAATGGAATATAAAAGGGAGAAGAAAGAACATAAACTGAATTTTTATCTTGGTCCATCCACTCATTGTACGAGACACGAGTTGACCGACATTCTTGACCTCGAAGAACCTTCTCGACTCGTCCTGATAATTGTATTTGAAGTCAACGACGACGTCGATGACGTTCTCAGATGTTGAATGTGAGCGGATCTTCGCTAACCTTGCCAACCAAAAAATTCGATTCCTCATGCTGCCCTATTTCTTTTATTTTAATTATTCCACGCTTTGTTATAAGCGCCAAGTGGTTGAACAACAGTTATCACAATTTTTTATGGCTTTAATGTTCTCCGAACATACTCCAGATCCTTTTTGAAACCAATTCTTACACAATTTTCTGTGCCTGCGATGTTATACTTCTTCAGAGACGAAAATTCCACCAGATCATTATGAATGAATGCAAAAAAAAGTTTGCGCCACATAAGCCTTCGGCTCAAGCGGCAACTTTACGCGAGCCGTAATCCCCATTGCATCTCGCACTAGTCGCATAAATGAATATTCATGTCGAACGACGTAATTGATAAGCGATTGAGATTAACTTTGTCTTAAATCCATAATTTGAAAAATACATTTACCTCCCTGCGATCTTTTTTGCGAGAAAGAGAAAGATTGAACTATAATAATTCTTGAGCTTGATTGAAACTAATTGTGAGCCGAGAGATCGTATGTCTGGTGAGGACTGATAAAAGTTTGTTTTAAGCAGCTTTGACTTGAAGTCAGAAGAGTTGGTACGACGGGTCATTCCTTTCGTCTCGACGGCTCCGTAAAATCTTACTCTGATATTCTCTTTCTCCCTCTCTTCTACTAGAGCCTTTTTCTTATGGTAATTGTACAAGAGAAGGAGAGAGATAGAGAGGAAGAGAGAAAGAAAGCAAGCAAGGATCACAAGAGCAGAGCTTGCAACGAAAAGAGCTTAACCCACATTACTTGAAGGTGAAGAACCCTTCAGTGTAAGACCGTTTGGTCGGTAGCATGTCCGAAAAATGTATACTTGCATATACATATGTATAATAATGTATACACGAATACGTGCATACAAGGGATAAACCCTCGTCAGAATCCGGAAGTCTAGAGTGTACCGCGACCCAATTTGCGGGCAAAAAGCTTTTAGCAGGACGAAACTGCTCGAAAAAGAGAGAGGAAGAGACAGAGTGAGAGGGAAATGCACGTCACACTGTATTGTGAAGCCGTACAATAGAAAATCGTACACTAAAAACCTTATTTTGTAGGTACAGGTCGATTATTTAGTTACATACGGTCATCAGAATATTTTTAGATAACATTAAATTCAACGATTGTTCTCCGACATCCTGTGACCTGATGGAAAATGTATACTGAACACAAAATTCACTCAACACTCCTGCTCACAGACGAGTTACAAATTTTTTTGATAAACATTTGAGGGATTTACCGATCGTAACAAAAATCAAGACGAGTCTCATTAAAATAGTTGCATTAAGTATTATTCAAATGCTTCGAGATTTCTTGGATTTCGTTGGAAATCCACGAGGTCATGAGCCCTGCCCTGCGAAAAAGTACTTTGACCTGAAACTTGTTTAATATACACAAACAAACACATGAGCCCAAGTTACTGTTGGCAGAGTTATCGGAGACGGTTGGTCAATAATTCACGGTGTATTTTCCCTTTTGTGCGTCTCAGGCGTCTCAGGCTAGATCGATATCGTCATCAATTTCGCTTTAGATTATAATCCTCTAATAGTTATTTATGCAACAAGTGCAAAAAGTTTGAGCATGAAGTTACCATCAATCGTACTCGTGCTCGTGGGAATAAAGAGTCCGGGGCAGCAACTCCAGACAAATAAATTTACCTCGAGTGAGACACTTTCACTCCATAAATCTTATAAAAACAATGTGCAATAACGAAAAGGGTTCCATGTTTGTCCCTCTATTCGAACGACTGCTTTCACGACAATATTTCAAAGACAATAATTACAATGTAATTGCAATAAACTTGGCTACGTGCATAAAATGAAAGATGCATCGGTGGGAGGGCAACGTCCCTCGAGGACAAAATCGATAGCGCGAATTCAAAGAGAGCGAACTACGGAAACCAATTCACGTAGATTGTATAAAAAAAAAACAGACCGAAAGAGAACGAGATAGACTCGCAGGGGAATGATTCCGGTGTAAATAACTTCCGGTGTCAAGGACCGTGGAATTCGTGGCGGAGAAAAGCGGCCTAAAACAACCCGGAGCTATGTACTTATGTCATGTATATATATTCTTATACATGCATTCATATATACATATATTTGAATGCTTTTGGGACGAGAGAGAAAGAGAAACAACGGTCGATAATTCCGGAGGGCACTCTCCTCCGAATATAGAGGTAGGTTAGCGCCTCTCGCCCGCCTGCCTATATATCATGACTCCTGTGCGCTACGATTGCGTATATGTATAGAGTGAATCTGTTCCTATCTCCCTCTCTTGCATGGAAACACATCGGATGCTGCGGCGATAATATTGCTATGATTAAAAAAGTGAGCGCGAACAGTTTGCACTGTGGTAGTGCATAAAAGTCTATAAAACTTTATATTAAAAGGCATGAAAGCGTACATGAGCTGCACTTAAACTTCAAATGAAGCAGCTGCCAATTTTCACAATATTTTCATCGCCTTTCGAAAAGTGTCAAGAGTGCCCTCGAATTCATCGATATTTACTTTGAAACCGAGAACCGCGCGGCAAAGGCATCTCTAATTTTCACGGTGTAAAACGAAAATATAAAAGCTTTACTTTTTGATAATTGTGACACTTTTATTTAGATCTGCAAGATTTTTTTCGCAGTTATGGAAAATATCGATTCGACCGGGAAATGTTATTTTTACTGCACGTTTTCGGTATTCATATGTTCTGAATATTTTATAGGATATCAACATTTTTAAGCAATCTCGCCGAATTTATCAGCGTAATCGAGCTTCATATTATTTTTATTGAGCCTGAATATTAGGGCTCGCTGAATTTCTATTACAGATTTCTGATATTTTATAATTTTGGGACCATTGCTGTGAAGCAGTGCAATGAACATGTGTACGAATTTTTTTTCGCCCAGCCAAATGCTTCAGGTTCCTTGTAATTTGTTTCTTTTTTCTCGAAAAAAACGTATACGTGCTCTCAAAGGATAAATAAATACGTGTACGTAATAAAAAAAAAAAATGTTCAACTCGAACAGTTTTAGATTTTATTCTAATCCAATCCTCGTTTTCGATACGTTCACTTTGCTAAATATTCGTCTCTAATTAAACACTAACTAAACATAACTAAACACTCATTAAAAGGTCAAACAAAACAAAATAAACGATTTCATTGCATATGAAAGCTACCAAAAATGAACATCCTCAATTTTTACAATAATTTGGTAAATATTATTCTCACATTCCTCACAAGAGACAAACCCAATTAAACTCCCGTGTGCAATTAAATGGTACTCCTGAATTCAGTAGGATTGGTTGAAACGCCAAGGGATTCCCAGCGAAATTCCTAATTGTTCATCTTCAATCAAGAAGGGAATTTGCCAAGATAACACTAAATCACTACAACTGTAACGTTGCTATTCCGACGAGAGATGATGAGTAAATACACAAAGATTCTACGACCCAAGAATCCCTAGAGTAGCAACGTTCTTCGATTATTTCCCCTCGCTCCTTTGAGTCCAGTATAAGGAGTCCAGAAACGTTTCCTCGTTAGGCAAAAGTGGGTCAACTTCAAGCTGCATGCGTCTCTCTTTTTCGTCGATATTTTCAAGAACAACGAAGTGATAGAATGATGTCTTTTTTTGTATTGTCTCTTCCCAACCCCGAAAAAAGCAATAATATTGATAAGGGAGCTCGGCTCAGGCAGAAAATACCGTGTTTTTACGATCGAGCCAAGGTTGCTACAATTTATTGTTACCAAACTCTAGTCTTGAGTACTGTACCAGCCTAGAAACGATTGTAATCTCCAGTCTTCACTCAATACTGACATCAAACGTTGAGCTGTTAGTTTAGAACAAGATTTTTTTTTCGTAAACTAGGAAAAAACTTAATTTTATTCTGTCATATGTTTTACTTGGCAAGCCTGCTTTTTTATAGAAGCATGGAATTTCAATTTTTGACGAAAAATAATTTAATTGCAAATTTATATGTATTTTCATTGTTCAGATTGCTTTTTTATGTCAGTGAGAATGTTTGCTTTTCTTCTTTTGTATATATTTCGTGCTTTCCAACGTAAAAGAAAGCGAAAAACAAATGAGATACAGTTCAACTGGCGACAGAGTGAACAACAACAAAGGGGGGAATATTCAACGTATTTTATGTCCACGTTATTTTCGTTTCAACGTATCTCAAATGATCCAAGTTCGTTCTTTGGCTAGTTGAACAATGGATTTTTCTTTAACTACGTTACTCTTCCCAATTGTTCAAAGCCCAAAGTATTATTCGTAATTACTTTTGCTGTTTATTTATTTTTTGTACTTCATTGAAAAAAAAATTAATATCGCCGAGCAGAACGTGCGGTCAGAGAATTTCAAAAACACCAAAAAATTGAGAAAAACGATGGTATGTCAACGTTCAGACATTTTTTTCCATCTATCGTATTATTATTGTTAGGAGTCTCGATATTCTTTGTAACTTAATGATGAATAAATAAATAATTATCATTCATTCGATTCATTAAAGTGGAAATTTATCCCAAAAAAAATGATATTCCAATATTTTCAATAGTTTGTCGATAAAAAGAAATCTGAAAATTTGTTCAATTCATCGAATTTCATTAATTGAAATAAATGGATGAGAAAAAACTTGGACTCACCGGTTTGCGAGATGGGCTCGGGCAGTCGTCCTTCGTTCTTTCAAATCTTTCAAACTTGAAGCTGTTGCTACGATACAGTTCGTTGTCACTCTGTTGTCTTCGGCACAATCTTCTGGTGAGAGCACGAGGTTTGCACGGAGCACATTCGGTGGCTAATTCCCAGTGTAACTTTAACATTGCTAACTCGGCGGTACAGCGTGCCATGGCACAGCCAGCGCGTCGAACACGATATTTAACGCGTTTAATACGTCCCTCACTATTTTTCGTGTGTAAACAAGGTTGCGAGGTGCAATCGCAAGTTTTTCGTGACCGACGAGACGATTTAATCGTATGAGAACAAGGCCGTGCCTCACAATCGCACGCACCGTCCGAACACGTGTGAGGACAACCAGGACCTTCGGGACATTCGCAAACGGGCTTACAAATCTTCAATACGTTATTGTTCTGACGCGGTAAGTGTGCGTTTGCACTCAAGGACGTCGCGAGATTCGATGACGATGGCAGAGAAAACGAGCCCTGAGGACGTCGACGGGATACAACTGCTGACGTAGTGTGACGACAAGGTCGTTCCGGGCAATCGCATCTGTAAAATTTTCACCCTTTTTTTTCTCTTCTCATTCGTCGATTTTTACCGCGCCCCAAAAATAAAGCTGTTTCAATGTATAAGGAGAATGCTAAATAATAAAAATTCAATACTCTTTGTCAGTTTGTGAAAGCAAAACAAAACAAAAAAACTATTGCTATTTGCTGTTACCGTTCGTCACATTGGGAAAGTTTATTTGGTCGATTCAACGTAATTATTTTTATCGGCTTCTATTTGGAAGGAAAACTAACGAACAACTGCTTCAACAACGAAGTTGCTGCATTCAATTTTGAGCTAGAATTCACATTGATATTTTCGTGAATGAATACCACTACTTTGTCGTACTTTTTCGCACTCGAAATATACTTGGGGTCAAAGTTTTGAGAATAAAATTTATTCAGAGTGAAGACACAATAGTTATTTCGAGTGTGGGTTTGTGTTTTGTGGGATGGATTGAGTCTATAGTTACGTTGGAACTGTTTCGAATTGTCTGCTATTTCTTGGACGAAAAAACAAATGAATTTCAGTGTAAGTTCATATTTGAAGTTGCATTTAATTGGAAATTATCATTATAGGGTGCTTTAGTAAGAAAAATGTGCTTTTTTTCAGAAGTTAAAAACAAAATGACTTCCGTTTTATTCATGGATACTAAATAAAACGTCAAAAATGATAAATTGAGATTGTGAGGATTTAAGGTCGCAGTGATACGGGAAAAAAACTTCCCGAGACTCGATCGAGCCAGAACTTCTCGTTGGAGTTGGTTCTGGATGAACAAAAGTTTTAATTACTCTAGTTTTCGTGGGCAACGAATCAAATGAAAAATTAAACAATTTTAAAACATGTCCAAAATTTCCCAGCTGACGTCAGGAAATTCCTTCGGGGACGCGAATCTTCGCAACTTCGAGTTACCGAATGCGTAATGTGCCAACGAAGTTTTTCGGGTTTTACTTCAGATCAAAAAGTCCAAGCGTGTCAAATTGTAATGCCAATTAATATACTTCGCGACATAGCATCGCTTAATTGTTGTAAACTCGATAAAACTTTCATTTCATTACGACTACAACGATTTTATGTGACTTTTGTTACGAGCTTTCCCAAAATAATAATCAAATGAAAACTTCTTCAATTTGGAATATGTTCAAGGACATTGAAATAAAATGCTTTAAAATTCCCCTTCGTTTTAATACAAGAACAAAAGGCATTTCCGTGATTTTCTATGGTCAGGGGAATTCGGAGAATCGCGTTGTTTACCTTCTGACTCTACGAGAGGCGGAAGGCCGGGAAGCTGCGTGTGGACAAGGTTGAGAATCGGTCGGACAATCGCAGCCGTTGAGAGGTCTCGTGCGTCGAACTCTAATAAGTACAGGATGTACGGGACACGGTTGAACTTGACACGCGCATACGATTGTTTGTGGACCACGAGATTTTCTCGCACCACTTGCGCCGCCACCGCCTCGTTTTGCACGTTGATCCACGTGCAACTGACAGGGTTGAGTTGGACAGCCGCAGCGTCCGGTTACACCGCGACGTCCGGCACTCTGTACACGTTTCCACACGCGCTCCATTCAACGGCCGGCGTGCCACTAACGTTTCTTTCTTACTTTTCCCCGAAAACCCTTTCTCCCCTGCTCCCTGTCGCCAGTACTTCGAACCCCGATAGTTCGCGAAGTTATCCCCACTTTTCACTCTTCCACTTGCGCACGAAGCTTTACCCCACGCCGCCCCGCTAGCAGCCAACTTTGTTCTCTCTCTTCACTAGAGATGGGCGATATTAAAAAAAAAATCGATTTTCAAATAATCGATTATACCAACAATCGATAACTGAAAATCGATTTTTCAAGAAAAAAATCGAAAAATAATCGATTAATCGATTTTTTCAAAAAGGCTTGATTATACACAAAAAAATGAATTTGATCCACAACTTTTTCACCTAAAGTTAAAAAAAACGCCGCAAGATATATTTTTTAATCCAAAATTGATATATTTAATCGATTTTTCAATAATTAACAAAGTTCCTGAAAAATTTGGAAAAAAATCCAGTTGCTCATCCAGCAGGGCACCAGAAGTTATAAATCGTTATCTGCAATATAAATTTGAACGTTATTTTTTGAATTAGTTTTAATGATGCGGTGACACAAAAAATAATTAATTTATAAGCACAGCATATCACCAGAGGATTTTATTAATTAAAAAGTATAACAGAATAAGAAAAAAGGTACAATAATTACATACATGCATTCATTTTTTATTTTCCTTTCTGAACAACGAGTCGGTACCGCGACTCTGGATAAAAAACTTCCAATCTCATAAAAAAAAAACAAAAATTAAAATATATAACGGCAAAAAACAACCATGAGGTTTATTCTTACATATTTGAGTTCATACCAAATAAAAATATCTTACTTTTCTCCATTGTCACTAGTAGGAAACAAATAGCCACCGAGAGTAAAGTTCGTTTCGTTGAGACTTCTCACTTTTCACTGAGGTTATGTTCTTTCTTTGTTTTTTTCTTTTGTTCTTTTTGATTTCACTAACCGGCACCAACAAGAATAATCGCAATTTCAAATCTGGAATATATATATTCTCTCCGATCAGTTCCGATATCATCCGATGGCGGCCATAATCGATATCGTGGCCAAAATATATCGAAAAATCGATTAATCGGGAAACCAACAATCGCTGAAAATAATCGATTTTTACTATGAAAATAATCGATTATATGAAAATCGATTATTATCGCCCATCTCTACTCTTCACTACTTTCACTATCCATCAGCCCTCCATCCTCGAAACGTTCTCTCTCTACTAACTGGCGACCAGCGACTACCCCCAAAGCTCTCTCCACTTCGCGCGCAAACGCCATGAAACATGGCGACGTCGCAGGTGCGTCCGCGTCGAAAGTCTAGTTCGTTGCCCACACTAAAGATGTCGCTGCTTCGCAAGAACTAAACGCACCCCTTCGATACTCATTCCATGTTTACCGTTCAACGACGTTTCAACCCCAAACACCGACTCGAATTAGAATCACGTACGATTATTTTAACCGTCAATACTCGTGGCCTCGTCACGCATCGCTTCTATTTCTTGGAAGTCACGGTCTCACATGAAGCTCTTTTGTATCTATCTCAGCACTATTTCAGTTGGGGACACTGACTCCACTATTCAAGCACATTATAGGTGGCGCTGCTATCACGGAAACTCGATGCAACAAAGATGACGATAGTCGCGTATGGCGATTTTCCACAGCAACGACGTTTCGGATCAGTAAATGTTATTGTCACAACTTCTGTTTACATTATTTATTATGCAGTTTTCTCCTCACTGATTACTCGAAGTGCTCGTTTTCTTCCGTACCATTCATCATTTGTCAGGGAACCGTAACACTAATCGACGATTCGCTTGACATTGTTTCTGACTGTATATCACACAATTTACGATGAAATTTGATTTTTTTTTAATGTGAAAAAAGCGCCCCTTGACAATGATTGTATTTTATTAATCAATTATCAAGCTTGTTGACATCTATTACATGATAATTGAGATTGAAAACAATTCGAGGAATTTGGGTATTTGAGTGTATTTTTTATTCGGAAAAACGTCATAACAATGTCGAAAAATTTGGTTTTGAAATTGGTCAAGTGGAGTTAACATTTTCATTTTTAAATATAAATAACACGCTCCTCCTTCTTCCAGTCGAGTGAAAACAACTTTTCTGTGAATTTTCTGTTATTATTTACAAAGGAATAATTAGCGGACTAATAAAAAAGAATTTTTTCCCTTTTTAATAATCAATTAGTTCTGGTATTGAGTACCGATGCGGTGAATATCTGTTGCAAAATTCGTGGAATATCTTTTAAATCCATGCAGACGAAAGCCCGACCAGCAGGCATTTTTTTGATCAATCTGGAACGAGCGACAAAATCATTGAAAATAATTTATGAAGAGAAAACTCTCATTTCTGATTATTTCTTCATAAAAATGTTAAATATCATGCTAGCAATAGGCTTTTTGTTTTGTTTTTTTTACCTGTCGGCTTGATCGCCCAGAGAACCGATGAAAATTGCATAAGCATTCACGTCGGCGTTGGAAGCCAAGATTTTTGCAAAATTTGTTGGTGGGATTCCGTAACGCTCGAGATTCGCGTCAGACAAAACAACGACTATCGATTCGTCACTATCCTCTTTGGAAAGACTCGAAATCGCCTGATGCGTCGCTTCCAGAGTATTGTCACCGGATGTGCAATATTGAGAATGGGCGTGCATCGTCTAAATGTCGTCAAAAACATGTAACCGTATGTTACGATTATCTTTCTTTGAGAGTGCATCAAATTTCACTGAGCACTACATTTCACGCTCTCGATTGTTGACATTAATTTGAATTTAACTCAATTTCTATTTAGATTAATTGTTCCGATTGAAATCTCTACTGTCAAGCTTTGAAAATAAATAGCCAGGCAGTGAGCGATGATTTTTTGAAATAATTTCAACAAAATCATGTCATTGTACTTAGAAAAAAATAAAAGTACTTTACCTTGACAACTTCAAGACGTTCTTTATTATCAGCAGGAGGTTGAGTATGATTAACGAATGTAATGTGATAATCGTCACCCGAATGACCCACGATATCATACTGAAATTTCGCCTCATATCCAGCGAAAGCCTCCATCACCATAACACAGGCTTCCATTTCGCGATCCAAACGACCGTCGTAACCATTAAATCTGTACATGCTTCCGGATACGTCAACTACGAGCTTTAAACGTTTCGGTTTTAACTGCGGAGCACCCACTTCCGGCATCTTCTCGGCTCGTCGCCGATAAATCGTTTTCTCACCGGTCAGACCTTCTATTAACTTGGTGTCGTCCAGCTCACCGGAAGTTTGATGTTTCAACCATTGGCGCTCATTACTTTTTGCCTGTAGACTGCCTAAAAATGTACACATCTTTAGTCGTCGTTTTAACAAACTTTTTTGTAAAAGTCTCTGGCAGCACTTTTCGCTACTGAGCTTTTTTGGAAAAACTTGCTTTGCTCATTGTTTCGAATCCAATTTCGAATAATAAAAAGCTTCATTAAAACAACAAAAAAAAGTAATAACGACGAAAATAAATATATTTTTACCTAAAATAACTCGCAACGATTGAATTTGTTTCGCAACGGCATCGCGAAATTGGCAGTACACTTTATGATCGTACTCGCTCATCCTTATGTCTCTCAATCGCTCTTTAAATGCTTTTTGCCCCATTTCTCGAGCAGCTTTTCTCACGTGCTCTGGTACAGAATTTTTTTCTTCATCGCTTAATTGATGAACCGTGTGGCCTGCGTCCAACCGATAAGGGCCACCTTTACCACCAAGACCTGCTGTATCTCTCCCTGAAATGGATACAGAGTCAATAAACGAAAAAAGCAATCGAGAGAAAAAAAAAAAATAGATTTATTACATCCATGTTATCGAATATTAACCCGTCATGGGTCGGGCTATAAATTTTTTTTCCCACCCTGCTATTAAGAGCAAGTGTCGAAATGGGTGAAACTTTCTGCCAGCAGCATTTTTGCCAAGACGGCACAATAATAAAATTAATTAATTAATTTATTAGTATTTCGTTTCCAACCTCCAGTTCCTCCAGCCCAGGTGTTTCCTCCAACGTGTGGCTCATTCTTGTCGTCGACTTTTCCATGTTTCGGGCTACTGACATCAAGGCCTGAATCTCGTTCTTTCGTCACCTGAAGATATCGACGATCGTCGCCAATCATTTTTCGCCAAGCTTTCAGAGACTCGTCGATTCTTGCGGGGGATGTTTCCCACATTCGTAAACAACCACTGGCATCGACTGTTACGAGGCCATCGTTGGAGGTCATAGCGGCATATAAAGGTAGCTCTTTCGAGTACATCCAGTAACTGGCAACCGAGACATTGGTTGGTCTAAAAATGCAATAATCCAATTTAGGATATTTCCAGAATTTAGTGAACTGGAGTTGAAATTGATTCGGAAAAACCTAGAGTAATAAAAATGATAAAGAAAAATGTTTAAAAAGAAAAGACTCACTCAGGTATGGCCAAATATCGATTCGTCTGATTGACAGGATCAACAATTTCGAAAAATCCAGAAAATCGTCTATTTTTCTGATCCCCCGGAATAGCCTCGAGCGGTACTTTGTCGGAAGGTAAAATTCTGATAATTTGCCCTTGTTCCGTAATGAAAGGTGGATTGGAGCCAGAAACTCTTTCCTTTCTTGGCCAAATATGAATTTCGTTGGATCCCTCGAGTTCAGGAAATCCAACAACGAGACTCGCGTAAGTAAAATCACTCGCGAGAATTCTATTCGGCGAAGTAATTTGTTGATTCAAAGCTTTACTGAGTAAAGTATTTTTCAAATCGCCACTCGCACTCCCAGAGAGCCTACCAATTTTTGATTCATTTACGGGGACTTGATTTATCTCTCGTAAAATATTCGGACAGGGGGCGTTCTCCGAAGATTTTTGGAGAACGTAAAGATTTTTCGATGTGTCTTGAATCAACCATTTGTCGCTTGACGATACGAGGAGCGACTCGATTTTACAGGGTAAAATCATTGAATAAGAGCTCACCGTTTCCATGTTCGTCACTTCGATTTTATCCTCGTTGTGAGTATAAAAAATTGCCAGATTTTTCGACCTCAACAAATCTCCGGACATTCTCCAAAATGATGATCCGTTGCTAAATGCTTTCGACCATTTTTCACTCGCTGATGAAAACAGAGAAGAATTTTGAATCGTTTGCACCGTTCCATTTTCCAAATTTACTGACAGAACTCCATTCGACTGTAAAAAGAAAAAAAAAACAAAGACAAACTTTTAATTACACTGGTCCATTAATTTACGTCGTCGAATTGTTTTATATTTATTTTAATATTCCGTATTTGCTGACAGAACTGCAACTTTTCAAATTCTATGACTGGTGAAGCTTTCTGCGATTTTTATTTTCAATAAACGTCCTGCTGTATAAGAATTGTCTTTCAATAGCAAACCCACGACTGAGTCGGAGATTTCCATTGTTCTGAACGTCCAGAAAACTCATTAGCATGTTAATAATCGATTGAAATTAACACGCCTTTTAAGTTCATACAACAAAAAACGAGAAAAATCGACCACAGTCGTATTTTACTTTTTTTTTCATCTAAATGTTCGCAAATGGCCAAAAATTACACTGTCCGGAGACCCACCTGTCCCTTGTATCATAAAAATTGTTTTGGGTCAATGTTCTTTTGCAATCTAATGAATAATACTGGTTAAGCTTTGAAAGGGAAAATCAGATGAATGTATCATTACCGTTCCTTCGTGTACTAGAAGATTACCATATTTATCAGTGGTCATGGTATATTTAGGAGCACGAATTCCTCTCATCGGTGATAAAAGACCATGGATCGAGATTTCCTGAATTTCTTCGGATTCCGAAGTCATGCTGAAAATACTCGTTGGGTTAGTAGTGAGCACGTGAATCATATCATCCGTAGAATCTCCTTTGGGCCCTTTTGCCACAGCGATTGCACCGATGCTCGACGTTTCAGTCAAGGGAATGTACCAATAGTTTTGCATTTCGGTAAACCAACTGGACCGAGCTTCGATTTTATCCATTATTCGATTATTTCGAGTCGGATTAATTGGAGATGAAAATTTAATGAATTTCTCTTGGACCGCTATGGTTTTTCCTTTCGACGAAACGTTCCACGTTCCTCCAAGCGTTACTTCCGGTAAACGAAATCTGCGAAGGAAAAGCAGGATAATAAAATCGGAACTCGTTATCTCGTTTGTATTTTTTCTTTTATTACAAATAATTGCATCGAGTTTTACAAAATCCTTTAATTGTTTTATTGCTAATCAAACAAATCTCACTCTTTTGCTAACGAGACATTTTTGGAGGTTGTGCCAATTGGTATTCCGTGCTTGTGAAGAACCGTAACCAGAGTATCGAAAATCTCTTGGGAATATCTGTCGAAGTCGAAAACGTTTTGAACTACTTTGGCCAATGGTTCCTCAGGAAATTTCTGTAAACAAAAAACATCTTCTTCTTCAGGGTTTCAAGTGAAGTAAAACAAAAACTTTCCATCGAATGAATTTTCATTTCTGCAGTTACGTTGAGCCAAATTTGTTTATCAGAAAATATCAAAAATTCATGGACTTTGATGAACGAAAAATAAGAAAAGGCGTTGTTGCAAGAGTCTTTGAATTTACTGATGGAAATCCTCATTTTTCTAAGAGTTACTCAACTGAAAAATGTCCAAAAAAAATCCAGCTGTTTAAATCGTATTATAAATATTCATTGACTATAATGTTCGAGAAAAAGCTTCACCAAAAACAGTTAAATTCCACAAGAGTTATCACCTGCAAGTGCTTGACGATATTGACAACTTCTCGTGTCGAGTAAGGATAAGAGACGAGACCTTGATCAGCCATACTCCTGAGTTCTCCAAAAGCCTTAACCAATTTATGAACGATTTTATCATCGACGTTGGGACCATATTGTTTAAGAAGTTCAATCTCGTTTTCCAAGTTGGGATTATCGACGGAATGAGTGCTGAACAAATCGCCAAGAGCGCCAAAGAAATCGTTACCCAAAAATGGAAAGCCTGGTCGATTGGCGAGAACGATCATTCGAAAATCTGGATGAATGGGTATGACAGATTCATCGTGATTTTCACCTTTACTGTCAATTATACGACGTCCATCGGAAAGGATCATTTCACCGTTTTCTGCTAACGTCTAAAATCCAAATTTACAGCATTGCCCAATTTTTCCATCGATAATAATAATAATAGTAATGAAAATGAATTAAAAAAATATATTAACACTAATAACAAAGTAAGAATGACCTTCAAAACGCAGGTTACGTGAGTCGGAGCTTTGTCAGCTTCGTCGATAACAAGAACGTGACCTTGACGAACAGCTTGGACGAGTGGGGAATCCTCATAAACGATGACTCCATCTCGAACCATTGGTTGTATCGTCAACGTTTGAACGGTCGTGTCTCTGTGCAATTGAATATATTCTCGAGGACGATTCATGAGTTGTAACAAACGATCGACTATTTTGTTTTTTCCAACTCCTTGATTACCAACGAGAAGAATGTTTTGACCAAGGACAAAATCTTGCATGAGAATTTCCAACAAGACCAAATGTTGCGGCACGTCATAGAACAGTATATCGGGAACTTTGGTCAACGCTTGAGTTTTGTAACGTTCGATTTTTGTGTTACCAATCGTTACGCTTTCCTTATCGACCTGACATTTGATTTTCTCTTCTGCACCTGGTCGTTTCCGTGCAACTTGCACGTCCAAACGCTTGAGAATATCTTCCAATGCCTGTCGCGGCAACGCTGGCAAAAATTTACCCAGACAAGCTCGCTGCACTGCTTCGTAAACGTCCTCGTTTGGAAATTTACTCATTCGAGCTGCTATCCTCAACAATTGGCGGGTACTGAAAAATCCAGCGAGAGATTGAACAGTTGGATCTGAGGATGATCGCAATTTGTGGGCCAAATCTATTATCTTCGTTACAGCTCTGCTTGGCTCTCCGTACTGAAAAATACGTTTTTACTTTTGTTTTTTTATTCAACGTTTATCCACTCTATATTTGCCTTTTTCAATTATTATCATTTAGGCTTTTTCGATGACTAAATTCTTAGTGACAAATTTCATTCAATCAGAATGTGAATGCCTAAATGTGAATGTGAATTAGTTTTTTTTTTTTTTTTACATACTTTTGATCGTATAATGTGCAACTCTTCGGCTCTGTCAAGTGGTCGCATAGAGTGGAAATTGAATAAACTTAGAATTTCGGAGTTGAGCCACTGGCCGGTAGAACTGTTTATAACCGGAGGTTCCGCAATGGCGACAAGTCTGAATGACGGATGCATTCGCAATAATCCTGAATTTTTCATATCCTCGTCCGATTTCTCGCTCTCTGCTTTTATTTCGTCGTAACGATCGTGTCGCATTATTCTCTTGCCGTCGTGTAGCTGCAATTCACGATCTTGAACCAATCTGAGCGAATTAACAATCCGATAAATTAATCCAACAATTTAACAATTATGAAGAATATCAAAAGACATAATTTACACTCAAAATTCATTTTCTAATAGTGCAATCAATAATTGTTTAAAAAAAAAAAACAGAAAAAATAATAAAAATATGTGATTTTCAATGCTTTACCTGTTAATTACGGCTAAGGTGCTCGCGTGTAATCTATGAATTCCATCCAAAATGGCCATTTTACCATTAATAGCTGCAGCAACGAGTGGCGAATCTCTCCAAACGGTATCTCCACTTGGGAGCGTTGTTCTTTGTTGAATTAAATCTCTGGACGTCATATCCTAAAAGCATGAATTTTGCGGTAACAAATGTTCTGACTTTGTTGGATCTTCTAACTTTAAAAAAATTCTGCACAATTCTGTCCAGTGTATTGAGTTCCCGAAAATATGGCCATCGATGGAAAAGTACGAAATCCGGTTTCAAGTTTGTTGAAATAGTATTTTAATAATTAAATGGAAATTGCAAAAAAATAGATGAAACAGAACAAGAACCCATCATGGTTCAAAGTGTTGATGGGCTGAAATTAAAAGAAAAAACTGAACAATCGAAACCACGTTACCTGATAAAGAACGATAGGCTCGATTTGGTACCTCAATAAATTAGCCAACTTCTTAACAACCGTTGATTTTCCACAACCTTTTGGTCCAACGACACAAAAGTCCGTCGACGAATGAGAAATCAACAAATCTGATATGACACTGTTCTGGTAATTCGTTTCCACATATTCCAAATTTTCGATCCTCGAAAGTTCTCCGGAACCAAATGGAACCTTTGATTAAACATTAGAACGATTGAAAATAAACATTTTCCATCCGATGATGAAATAAAAATATTTTTCAACATTTTCATATAAAATACTAATTCAGAGATTGTCACAATTTATACGTTTCTCTCTTTTATTAAATATAAAATTGTAACTGTTTTTATAATTCACTAACAATTATTTACTCACATCCATAGTTGTTTCTTCTCCATCACGATGCAATGTTACTGTGCTTGAAATATCTTTTTTATCGATTCTCAATATTTTACCCGAGATTTCATTCTGATCTTGTGATTTGCCCAAAATGTTGAAAGTTTTGAGGACACTCTCCACAGCATCCCTGCCCTCTTTGCCCAAGAATAATTTGTAGGGATAAAATCGATAAAAAACGTCGAAAACTGGTAAATTGGGAAATTTTTCCTGTCAAAAATATTCATAATAATCACGAACTTGTTAAAATTGACTTACGATTGTTCAGAATAAGTTGTTAAATTAATATTGTTTCCACCAGCTGTTAAATGAACGTACGAAGATAATGAAAATGAAAATCTGAAACAAATTCGTAATTAGTTACCAATATTAGAGCTCCAGTTGAAAGATTGTCGAGTGGAAAATCAGGGAGTCCGAGATCGACAGCTTCGGGAGAAACGAGTGCATGGCAGCAGGAAAGTAATTGGGATAACTTTGCCGAATCCACACTGGGTGCTAAATTTTTCAAAGTTTCCAATTGTTCCTTAAAACAAGAACAAAAGCACGTAGCATTTTTATTGAGGGGTTATCTCGATGGACAATGAAATGAAAATTCAATTTTTTTTTCTTGATACATCAGTTACGATGAATGGAAATTGTCTCTCGATTACGATTACGAGGAGTTCAATAAAAATGAGCAAAACATCGAAAAGCATGCATTAAAAAATGACAAATTTCAACGTTATCATGATCGAAAGTCAGGACAATGCAATCCATTTGGTTATCGCGGTGGCCTATTTCGAGGGCAAAATGTATTAATTATTTTCTTGATCCACATCAGATATACACGCGGAAGCGCGGTATCTGCGGAATGCTCTGCAGGTTTGGCTGTTCAAAGCGTAGCTCCGCAAAGTGATTAACGAACGAAGGTGCTGGAAAGCTTTCTCGACGCTTCGGTAGCTATGTACCATCCTCGAGAATAACGTATATATTTATCTATATATATACAAAAATATATATGCTCTAAATTCGTTTAAGTGCCGAAAGGCACGAGATCCTCGAAAATTGCAGGGTTCTGATTCTCTTCGAAAAGTTCGAATTGAATAGGACCACAATCTCGAGAGCTCGATCGACGATAATGATACGATTCTACGTTTACCTTTAGACCAAATATAAACATACTTTCGACGCAATCTCGTAATGGAAAAGCTTTTCCATTACGAAAGCGTGAACAATAAATTTTCGAGGGTAAACTCCGTGGTAGATGGAATTTACAAATTGTACTTTAACGAAGATCTGCACAAAAAAAAATATAAAAAATCTGTAGAGAAATTGGAAAGCAATCCCAAGAATTATCTGATTCTGCCCTTTTTTTGAAGAATTGTCCTCTGCATAAAAAAAAATTATAGAAAAACTGTTCAGCAAGACAACTCTACGTTAAATATTTTTTATTTTTTTGTCGCATGTCTGAATAACGAAATTCCTTCATCAAATGCCGTAAAAATTGCTATTAATATTTATTTGTACGTGTGCGCGTGTGTGATGGTTGAGAATTTAGTACACAAAAGAATCTGTGAGTCTTCGGGCAAACAGTACTAGGGAATATGTCGTCGAATAATAGTTAAGGAGTCGCCGTTGTGTCGTCGTGATGCTCGTTCGTATAGTCGAACGAGAAACACGCGATTCCATCAGGACGTTATTTACGTTTCAGTCATAGAGCACACGCTAGATGAAAAACACACACCTTAACAGGATTGCCAGAGTCTCGGATGTCGGTAACAGTAAATTACCAACAGCCCAGCGTTCGCACCATTATTCATAGTGCACTGATTTTTTCCTTCTCGCTTTTCGGACACGAAGAGCGTCGAAATTCAACGATCCTAATGTTTGAGAGCCTCGAGCAATAATAACGATTTTAACGCAATTATAATAAATTAGTTCTTAGCTCCAATTAACTTTAACTGTGAAATAGCATTGCATTTCTTTTCCAAACCGTTTAAAAATATTTCTGACAGCTCGTAATTTGAAAAAAGAGTGCATTTTACCTTTCAAGTTTCCTCGTTTAAGTTCCAAGTGCATAGCTCGTAAATATATAGGAGAATAACAAATGGCTATTTTTCGTGCATTAACCACTTGAAACTTGCGTACTTTGTTTTTACGATACCCTAAAACATTAAGCTGCACATCTAAGAATTCTTGAAAATACAACATGACTTATGTGTATTGACGAGGAATCTTGGTTGAAAAATAAAGTATTTTCAATTTTATTCATTCTTTATGAAGTTCGGATTAGAAAAAGTATTATAACGTAATCGAGGAAAGCCTCAGTCAAAAGAACCAAATGATGGTGTTTATGAAAATAGACATGCACTCATACGTGAAAAATATTTAGGATGGAAGACGAACTTACGAGACATTTGTTCTTCATCGATCGCTTTTTCATTTTCGTATACGGATTCTTCGACATCGATGGAAAAATGATAATTTAATTAGCCACGATGTGTAAATGACAAATAAAAATCGAAGGTGATTAAAAATTGTCCGGACAACGTGAGAAATATTATTACAAGCACGTTTGTTTTTCTTTGTGTTATTGGCAAAAGCAGACAAACTAAAGTTATGCGACGAATGTACTATCAAACCGTTCCAGGAGGACGCTCGGTTTTAATTATTAGAGAAAGATTCTTCGGAAGAAGTATCATCGCAGCTGGAATTTAAATCAGGCATAAAAATGTGAAGTTGAGGACGAGCAATTAGGAAGGATTCTTTGTTTCTCGTTGAAGTTTTACGACATTCAACTTTCGTAAATTGATTTGTTTCATCCTCATTATCAAAATGAGCTTCTTGTATTTTTTCACAAGTGTTTACAATCGACTTGTCACAGCATTCTTTCGAACTTAGTCTCTTGATTCTCATTCGTCTCGTGCTCAACTCTTCAGACTTATTTTCATCAGTCTCAATCTCATAATTTTTTACAACCACTTGTTCCTTCATAGTCATTTCGTTATGATCTCGTCTCGGAAGTTTCGCTCTCAAACAATTGGTTTTTACATCCGTTTGTTTATCTTCGTTGGAAGAAACGTTAACGGATCTGCCAGAAAGATCCATCCAGCCTAAAACACGCTCTGACAAAAGGTTCGAAGGGGTTTCACTCTTTCGACCTATTTCGTGACTGTAATCGAGACAATTATGACCGCACTCGATCAAACTTTTTTTCGATGATTCAATGTCCAATGAAATTGAATGATTCTGCAAACAATCACTTCTCTCTACGCTCGCATTCCTTTCGCGTCTCCGAGGCGACTGTTCGCTCTCTCGACCGCTATAATCTTCGCTGTAATTCAACACTTCGTTCAGTCTAAACTCAAGAAAGTTACGGGAATTAGATTCTATCGTTCCACGACGATTACAGTAGGTCGGTGCCGACTGACGACGTATTATTCGTCTCTCGGTCACCCTCTCCTCCGTTCGCTCCTTCACCACCACTTGAACATTCACGAAACAACTGTCCAAACTTTCTCGCGTTCGAGTATCCTCGAACGAATCAACTCGACAACGCAAATTTAATCGTCCAGGATACGACTTATTCGTACTCGTCGATTTTGCCGAATGCCGACGAACTCGCGGATACGAAACTTTTCCCGCTGGATCGTCCGAAGATAATATCGCGTGACGTACACCGTCCACCCATACCGTACGAACACTTATTGGTCCCTCCGAAGACGACCATATAGCTGGCATTTCTTATCAATCTTAATTCACCCTCTCGCGCCTCCAATACAGAAATTGTTACGAAAACAATGAAATTTTCATTTATTTCTATTTTTCGTTAAGCGTGTCGTCCAAACGTCAAAAAAAAGGAATTTTTAGGCAAACATTATTCATTCTTTTTTCAATTATTGCTTCACACTTTATATTAAACCTCTTGAACTCTACGCAGAAATGTTTTCTCGTTAATATCATGAAGGAGTTCGTTAGTTGATTAATCAATTAATTAATATCTTGAAGGTACACGCGAATTAAATGTTCTGGCGATTAAATAAGAGATCACATTGATTTTACAAAAGACACGACAACAAACGACGAGAGTTTGTTTACATGTGGATTAAAAAGTTTATTCCACAATAACTGATCAACAACTTTCTGGCATAATTGTTAATTCACACGAATCAAGACTTTATTTTGTTCTCTATAGATTTTCTTTTCGTCTCGTACGAAGAAGGATCCACTTGTAATCGAAGATCACGTTTTAAATCCACGTGGAGATTTTTTTCCACTCGAGGAACATTATTGATGCCGTAAAAATCGAAGGAGAAGAAAAATTTCAAATTATTTTTGTATTCCAGAGTAACAAACATTAAAATGCGAATGTCGAAATCATGAAATTTCAGTATTTTTGAAAACTTTAAGATTTTGATAGCAGTTTTCTTGAATTACGGTCCAAATTTAATCTCGATAACGACTATTTTAATTATCTTGTGACTTTGTTGGCAGTTAATTGGGCCTTTTGATTTTTGTGCTTTTTGTTTTAATTCGCTGGGTGGTTGATCGGTGAAAATTTAACAGAGTATTGACTTCGAGTCGTTGGGGGATGACAGAAAACGAGGAAAGAAAGAGAAGAGACAGGAGAAAAAGAGCTTAAGGTATCCGTACCGTTTGGGACACGCGATCCAAACTGCGATGTCTGTGACCATCGCGCAGCCCCGGAATCGAGTTTATGTACACAGAAGAGAGAGAAAGAGAGAGAGAGAAAGAGAGAGAGCTAAAGACTCGACATTTGTGACTTCGGAGGGGATGTTACACTTAAAGGGTTGACCCCCTCGCTTCCTCGCGCCCTTTCTTTAACCCATACATTCAAACGCCATAAAGTTCATAGAATTCCGATGGAAACTTTTAGCCTCGTAACCAATGTTTCGCGTTTCGGAATTTGAGCTTCTGCAGTGCGTTTAAAATCATTTCATTCCTCTTCATGAAATACAGAAATAAATAAATAATATTTTCACACATCGATCAACTTTTTCCCATCAATTATTTTCTTTTTTATCAAAAAATTCCCGATAATCAGTTTTTCCTCCAGAGGAACTTTTATTTTCGTTACGATTCCTCGAATCATCAATTCTACAATTTTTGTATCCAATAAGCAACTTAAAAAAAAATTAAAAAGAAGCGATTTTGTTGTTGTTGCTAATACAGGGTTTTTTCTTTGTCCGAAGAAACACAATTTTCTCGGCGTCCTGCTTCTTCGTTGAATGAATTTCTTCGTGTTCACGTTAAATTATTAAACAAATTTTTCTGCTAAAAAATGTCAACGTCTACTGTAATTTGTCCGATCGTAATTATGCCGAGGAATTGAACGATGCGGCTTCTTGAATTCCGTCGCATATCTTTTTTGTCGAGGCAGACACAGTCACAAACACACCGCAGTAGTAAAAAAAAAAAAGAAAAAAAAAAGTTTTAACGACATTCGGAGATGGCGCATAATTTGAAAACTTGCTTGACATCGCTGTACGCGACTACGAACTCATGAATCTCTTGAATTATTAGATCTTATCACTCTCTGCTGTTTCTTTAAGTATTGAGCGATTAAAATATTGCCATAGTTGGGAAAAATGGTGGGGAAAAAAGAAACTCGAAGAAACGGGCTACTCACTTGAAAAGTTGGTGCTGACACGTGTCTGGCCTGAAATCGCGATCGTAAAGGAGGATCCAACGGATGACCAGGATAACGCGACGATGGCAGACCCAACGCGATCACGCGAAATTCTTCGTTCACTCGAATCAGACCCCAAGAGTCCAAATCAGCCTGACTATGCTCCTGCCCAATGTAATAATAATAATTTTCTTTTTGAATCAACAAAATTACGACTACGTTGTTACAAACATTAATTCGGAAGATACGAAAAAAAAATGAAGCAAATAGAAGAACCAATGAAAATGGAAGCTGGTAAATTCAATAAATAAAATAATAAAAATCATTAGCAAACAATCATTAACTATAAAAGAAGTTTCGGTACAAGTCGAGCCGACAGCGATCCGAGCGCGCTCGTTGTATGGCTCCGGCGATCACAAAGTTAAATAATAATAATAAAAGTTAAATAAGTCCAAAAAGAAAGAAAATCTCATCGAAACGATGCCAAAAGTATTTGTTTTTGTTTGTTTTTACCTCTAATAACTTATCGTAACGAGCAGACGGAATAAGGAATCTTCCATCCTCGAGGTGCATTTCTCGATTTTCCAGCAAATTATTCAATATGGGTAGAACGTTTCTCTCGGCTTTTTCGACACCTTCGAGGATCAAAACCCGACCGTGTTTAGCAGCTCTGACAGCGCTCTGATCGTGATAAGCTGCGGTACCGCTTTGAATTTCGCGTCTCTGTTTGAGATCGGCTTCGGTCGTGTCTCGAGACAACGCAACGAATTCAACTTCTCGTCCGGTGAGCTCGAGATAAGCCATCGCGAGATCTCGTCTCCGAGGACCGGGCGAACCCATCAGAAAAATGTCCTGACCCAGCACATCTTTTTGAAGCATCCATCGAAGATGGCCCAATGTTTCTTGACTCGATTTTTTCAGTACTAAATAAATAGAGTGATTACGAACCATTTCTAGACTCCGATGAAATCATTTTTGGATCATTATTCCCAGCCAAACACTCTGTCACGTCGTAACTTTCATAACTTCGCGAATAATCGTGTAAAAAAAAAAAATATTTTCACTTACGGTATTTTCGTGGCACGTACTCAGGATTTTTTGCTGATTTAATTTTTTTTGATACGTCGTTGATCGTAACGACAAAATCATCTGCAATAAACACATGATCCCATCATATTTTGATACTTCGAACATGAAGGTGGCAAATTTACAATTTAAAAAACTTCAGTTTTACGTATCGCCGAGCACGATGTTTTCAGTAAGAGTCGTTGCCGAGAACGCGTGGGGGCCAAGCGGCGAAGACGAATACTGAAAACATGGCGGACCTTTCTTTCTGATGGAAAGGACGACGCGGGAAAATTTCACTTATGAGTTGAGCAGCTACAAGTCAGTATGGAACATTGATTCAAAACCATCTTTGAAAATGTAATTTTATAAAATATCAAACTACTAATTGAATTATCAGAAACTATTATTCATATAAATGCGATAACTTCATCGAATTCATAGGAAATATGATACTTTTGAAGTAGACTGTACACACTGAGCGAGCTCAACCAGCTGAGATTCAATCGTAACGAAAAAAAAACACCTGTTAAAAAACTCACCGGATTGGCATCGTGTAAAACACGTGAATCCGAGATCGAGCGACCTGGATCGATCTAAAATCTGCTTAACTGTTGATAATCGACGCGGAACAATTAAATTAACAAACATCGTACGATTCACCAATTCATTGAGTCAAATTCACGTAAACAAGCGCCACTCACGTAACCTCACTTAAAATATAACGAAGTTAGGAAAGAATATCGAAATAATTTAACAATCCGAAAAATTAATAATTCATAACACTCAAATGTATAAAAGAAAATGCTCGAAATCACTGTTTCCACTCACTGTCATAACCGATAAAAATTCAATAAAACTAAACGCACTTTGGTCTCTAAAATATCGAAGCACGCTCGTGTCATTATTGTCGCACAGCTGACGATTGCATCACCTCGTGTTCTTAACCCAGTCCAAAGTCCGACCCACGCTACCCTTTTGAAAAAGCCCATAAACAATTCGATTGTAATCACTCATAAATATAGTAATAATTAATCAAATTAATTTGAATAGTTAATGTTATTAATCAACTCAACTTCACACTTAACAATTATATCTAAAAATTGAGCCTTCTAAAAATTAGTTTTTCAACATTATTGAATTTCCCCACATAGAACGGCGTACACGGCGTTTCTGACGATGTTTTTTGTTAGCAAATGGAAAATGATAGATTCGTATCGCTACCAAAACAAATAAAAAATCGGAAAATACCTTCTTCCGTCTTTGCCCTGTTGAAATCCCCTGTTGATAATTCTTCGAGATGTAAAAAAACTACAAACGATTTTTTTTTCCTTGATTTATTTACACAAACGTCGCATATACAAAGTCATACAATACGCGTTGAGTTTTTTATTAACCCAAATTGCACACTCGTTATTTTTTCTTTCGTTTCGTATTGTTATTTATTTTATTATTTTCAATCATCACTTTTGTCGAATTATTCTCTTTTTACTTTTTAGAATATACAGAAATATTATTGAGAATTATATTGGCGGGGTCTTGTTGGTCAATTAAATCTAAACCGGTGAGTTGTTTCGTCCAACCTCCGTATCGTTTGTCTCTCATTAAATTGCTGGATATAAATGGTAAATGGCTCAATCACGTTTTCGCCAGATCGCCATTCGCGTTTCGCAAAAATCGAAAACGGAATCGACCTTTTTTTCATGAGTTTCAAAAATGGTGAAAATTAGTTAAAATAAAGTTAATAATTAGGGTAGATTCGTAAAGTAAACCGTTTTCACAACTCAATTATTCACAATCAATCGGGATATCACTCTGTTCCAAATTATTCGCTGCTGTGTCTTGACAGAAGAAAAAGGGACGGACAAAAATTCGCAAATCGAGTTTTGTTCTTCGAGATTCGAAATTAAAAATAATGTTGTTCGAGCATTTTTTTCCGAAACGTTAAAATGTGATGGAGGTCGAGAAATTTGTTCAAAATTTCATTTAGAATGGAGTCATTGATACGTTAATTTGTTTTCAATGCATTCGTTAATTTCTTCTTCATTTTCTTTTACTTATAAGCCCCGAAATTTTTCTCTGGTAGCTGTACGTTTGGAACAGTTTTTCTTTTACTCTTTTAAACGCTTTTACTGAACTAATAATAATGATAATAATAATAATAATAATAATAGTAATAATAATAATAATATGAAACGATAATATCTATAATGTCAATAAAAATAATAATGATATTCGATTTCCATAAGAATATGGATTAAAATATGAAAGATTAAGTGTACAATTTCGTCGAGTTAAGCTTAATTTTGATCGTAATGTATAATGCCAAATTTGGGTCGCTTTTATAGTTACAAACAATAGATCAAATCATTTTTATGTATTGGGTAAATACTAAAAATCACATGGTTATAGTTAAAAAAAAAAGTGTGCAAAGTGATCAAGTACATTGAGCCACCATCACGAATTTTTTTTTTTTTTTTTCAATAACTTAATAATTAAATTGTATTAATTTGTTTGATCGACCATAACATTATTGTCGACGTTTTCCGATTGCTCAGTCGTGGGTTCACCAAAGAATTAATGAACAATACTAATAATAATAAAATCATAATAATAATAGTGATGACAATAATAATACCTAAAAAAAGATAACGATTAAAACAAAAATTAAAAAGATCAATCCTCAGTCGATATCTGGAAGATTTTTCGTCGTCCAATTATGCAAAATGGAAAAGAAAAAAAAACAGATTAACATAAACGATCATGAATAATGAATGATGTGCCTATAATCCAATTTTGCGTCGATTTTCTAATTCGCTAAACTCGTAATTCGAAAGTGTGTGTTTCTACGTACAACCGAGAGAGACATAGGAACGATATGAATTTCGAGATCTCGAACTGCATCGTGAATTTCGTAATTTTTGTTTCGTTTTCTAACTATCGAATAATATTTCTTACGTAATAAATCTGGAGGATTCACATCACTGTTTGTATTTTTTTCTTCTTAGTTGCCTCGATCTTATTTCGTCGCAATTGTTTTTGTTAATTTATCTAACGCCTTAATCCTATACGTTTCGATGTTCTAAATATATTTATATATAAATATATATTTATGTTTCAATAAATATATATGAATATATAAATTTAGAAATTTCGACTCGAAATCGCGAAATATTGTCCTCGCATGTCGCTGGGGCAGGGAGCGGGGGCGATAAAAAGGACTAAGGCTCACACTTACTGCCATAGTCCGGCATAATTTCCGTAAAGATTGACCGGAAGTGGTCCACCTGCAGTAAATAAACGCGTACCCGATGCATCGTAACAATGTGTGTAAATGGCTGGTGTGTATTTAACGTTTTGAAATCCGTCTATATATTCCTCGTCCGGAAACTGCAAATGAAATAAAATAAATTACTTTCGAACGGTAATTACTATATGGAAAGAAAAAATTTGATCGTGACCACTCTGGCGAAACGACTCTTTGAAAGAAAAAAAAAGTAAATTAACAACAGTAAGTACTTCCGAGTCACACTATTATCAAGGAAATTTTGAAAACTTGCCACATATCCTTTCGAAGCCTTCAAAACGACTGTTCTGTTGGAATTAATCGAAGATTCCAAGTATTTTTGAGCTCTGACGTCATAGAACATGAGCATACCAAGTCCTGTGCCAATGGTCAAGACCGAGCCCTGAAAACTCGCCGATCTTATACCGCAACCGCTGTATCTGTAGATAATAATAATAATAAAATTATCAATAATGACAATAATAACGCTGAAAAAACATAATTACACGTACAACTTAATAAAAATATAAAGATAACAGATAAGAACCTCGAAGGAATTTTTTTAATCGGTTGTAACGTTCTGGCGTCGAGAAGAAGCGTGTACGATCGACAACCAACTGCATAAACGCCGTCCTCTTGTACCGCCAGACAAACATTTTCTTGGCAAGCTGGTAATTTCCTTGATATTTTTTGTTTGAAAGTCTCAGCCGACCAGATATGTATGAAACTATTGAGCGATAATGCAGCTATTTCTTTGTAAGCCTTGTTGAACGCGAGTGCTCGAACTTTTTGAGCGGAACGACACTCTTTCACGCAAACCGGTTGTATTAGCCTGGAAGAATAAAGCGACGATTCAGTTTGGTAAAACGATGAGAAAATGCAGGAATAAATAATTAAAAAAAAAAAACAAATAATTAATAGAATTAAGAATAAAATAATTTACCTGTGATTTGGTACGTCAGCTTTGTCGGGCGCAGCGGCGAGATTGCTATCGATATGCCATAGCGCTAGTTTCGTGTCTCTTGATCCAGAAACAAGAAATTCGTCGTCGAGCCAACACATATCGAACACCCAGTCTCTGTGCGCCGTTTCACCGACGCATACTGGATCTAACGTAGGTAGTCTGTATATAGCTATTTCGTTACTGTTTCTCGCTCCAGTTGATAACAATGTTCTGCAAAGAGCAATATTTAACAATATATTAACGATTCGTGCGATATACGTCATTTTAATTTTGGCAACAGTTTATGAAAATGTAGCAAAAATGAGAAAATGCGATACGAATATTTTTGTTTGTCTTAAGTATCGTATTTGAGTGTAAAAAATGATGATTTTACCTAGAAGGATTGATTTGTACGGAATGAATACCGCACTGTTGTTCAGTAATAAGTCCACCGCTAGGATTAGCTTGTCTACCGTGCAGCGAGGGTATTTGATCCAATTTTTGAGTGGCTACGTCATATACCATAAGTTTATTGCACTTAGTGCCAAAGACCACTTGTCGATCGCTTAGCCATTGCGAGCAAAAAACTTTGTTCATATTGTTGAGACCGACGGAGTATTCTTTGAACAAATCGTGAGTAAGTATGTGCCTTGAGCCGTATTCCTGATTTATTTTTCGTACTTCCCGGGTATTTGTTTCACGGGCACGCACGTAGTCGACAAAATTGAACGAAGTACGAAGATATTGCCGTCCTTCCATTATCGTCTCCTCCTCCTCGTCGCTCGATTCGTAACATACAAAATCTTCCGGTTTATCAGGCTTGCGATTTCTCTCGTGACGCATCGCAACTCTGAATAAAAAATTCAATTCACGTTATTATCAACTAAAAAAAGACAATTTTTTCTTAACAAGAAATTTGATGTATATTACGATATATCAGAATATCATCATCTTAATATATTAAAATATTAGTGACAACGGTGAGGATTTTACTGATAGCCAAAAAACATAATACTCGAAAAGTGTAACATACAAACGAATTGATTCAATTAATGAAAAAACAAAAAAACATGAGAAAACAACGTACATTAAGATAAACGAAAAAAAAGTTTAGAAAAAGTAATATTAAAGTTTTTTGAATATTTTCATATATTATTATATTTATATACCAATATAATATATTTGTGAATCATTTTAATGATATCCTGATATATCAGTATGTCAATACCGATTTGCAAACAATCGTGAAAAAGAACTTCAACACTACTCTTTCGTTACTTCAACAGAAGTAAACAATGTGTGAATCACAACTCATGACAGATTGTACAAAACTCCCAAAAATATCGAGAATAAGTACGGAAATTGGGAGTAGAAAAAAAATCAGAATTAAATCCTTTTTATACCTTCTAGCTCTACGTTCCTCTAAACGCAGGCTACTGGCACACGGAGGATGTCTCCCGAAGACGGTCATTCTTTGAGTCTCAGCCATTTTTTTTTACGTATCACTCAAGTCTTTAAGCCAAAATCCCGAAAAAATACAGCCCCAACGATGGAAAGTACACAAATCTTCGGGCTTCAGGACCTTCGAAGTTTTCCTTCAATTGAGCAGTTTGACCATTTTTAGATTTTTATACCTGTTCCTCTATTTCGTCGCACGTGCTACCAGCATTGTATTGTTTTTCCACAATTTCTACCTGATTTTTATTTTTAGAACTCACAATAATAAAAACAAAAAAGTTGGCCAGTTTTCGAATTGTTTCGAAAAATTTCGCGCAATAAATGCGGCGATATCAACGACACCAAAGATCCCTAGAAACACGAGAGTCCCTATTTGACGTTTTTCGGAGGATTCAACAGACTCTATCCATATATTTATACACTTCACATGCACATATTTATATATCTATGTGTAGCACAAATTGATAAATTTAACACTCGCACGTCCGTATGTCCACACATTCACACATAAACCCAAATTTTTAGCGGGTCAGTTTCGCCGAAAACCTGTTTTCTGTGTTCTGTACTATTGTATGGACACGCGACGCGAGTACAAGAGAAAAAAAATGTATCAGAAATTACAAGTCCGACACAAGAAATACGAGCAGTTTGTTTCACGCGCACGAATATACGGGACTTTACGAACACGTTTTTTGTTGTTTGTCAGGTTTAGGGATACGAGTATTATTAATGATCTTTAATAAAAATGCTATCCCGTTGCAATAATCGACATGGTGTAAGGATTTCACGAGAAACCTTCAAAGAACACGAACGATCGCCATGTTTGACGGGACACACGGCAACGCACTCTGACATGTAAACTTAGGGCTTGCGAGTTTGGCAGTAGGAGCCCCTGCCGAGGCACACCGAGCGAGATGAGAATAGAGAATGCGCGGTACAGCCAATCACGTTCACTTTAAGATCGAGTGGGCGGGGTTTCGGACCTTTGCGTCATGGAACCAGGGAGACTAGAAGAAGGAACAGACACAGAATAAGTGGTGGGAGCGTCCTAAAAAACCCGTCTTGAAAGCAGTTCTTATTTCTGCCACCAGGTCAAAAGTAAGCATACAGCGCCACCGCATCGGGACGGAATTTCGTGTACATTTCTAAAGTACGCTTCGTCCACTCTTTCTCTCCATTCTTCCTGCTTCTTTGGAAATACGTAGTTATATTGATAATATTAGATTAGATTCTTTCGCAGATTTGTCCGAAAAATGTTGGAATAATTCGAGTCAATTATTACCGAACCGTATTCGAATTAATTAAAGAATTGAAAGTCAAATTTTAGTTATTAATGGACAAGTTCTTCGTCACGAAAAAAATTTCGTAGTTCGTATGGCGGCCGCAAGTGAATTCTGCGTCTCTAGCGTCGTTGAGCGCGAGCGTGGAAAGTGGAATTCCGGATAAGAAAGATCATTTACGATTTTGCTTCAGTTGATTGGTAACTTGATCACGAGATCACGCGTTTAACTCGTCTTATCGCCGAAAGATCCTTCCACTTTGCGAAAAATTTAATTCCTTGTCTTATCGGAAATATCCACTTGTTTATATCTTTACGAATTATCTTCGATGATATTTCAAAGTTCCGTCGTTAGTCTGTTAGTCTCAACCCGTCTAACCTCGAATCTTCAGTAATCACGGTGTTGTCACGGTGTTAAATTCAATCCTTCGAGTGATTATATTTAGAACGAAAAATTCGGTGCGCTGCAATAAGTGAATTAAAATATTGGGATCATGGCGTTTGTGCGGAAATTTCAAAACTTTGCGACCCTCGTGATTCGTTCGCCCCTTATCAAAGCTCCTGTTAGTGGAGCATTAGATAAGCCTTTTTCTCACGTCAGACAAGCATCCACAAGTCAACCACAACAGGACAAACAAGAGTAAGTGAAAAAATTCCGGTGAGTTTTAACAATTATTCTCGAGCTTTGTATTTTAATCGTATATGGTTACAACTTTGTTGAGAAACTTTCTTTTTTTTTGCGTTTTAAAATTCTCGTCGAACGTCACAATTTCGAAACTTGTGGTTTCTGTCTCCATTCTCATAGAACTTTCTTTTCATTACTCCTCTCTTATTGCCGAACGTTGTGATTGGACAAGAGTTTAGATGAAAGAAAAAAAAACATACTCTAATAATCGCGACTTCTAGTATCACATCCATAATAATAATTTTGTTTTTAGTTTTATTTTAAATAACATTATTTTTCAAATAATCTCATTAAACGATAACATAATTATGGAGTTTGATTACTTTTCCGAAAATCGATGGAATTTTTTTTTGTATGGGCTGCTTCAATTCTTCACTTTCAATGATATTCTTTCGGGTCGAAAATTACATTTTTTTTTCAATTTTTATCGACAACAAATAAAAAAAAAAACTATTGAAAAATTGTACTCCGTTGCTAATCTTTGTAGCCCTGATAAGGACTACTGACAAGACAAACACTTCACATCATTGAATAAAGCGACGTCGACTTGTAACACATATTTTACTTGATTTGGATGTTCGCACATTCGATAAAATTGTTGTAATCCGTAATAGCAATATTCACAATGAAGACGAATTTTCCGAGGGATAAATTTTCCGGGGGACGAATTTTCCGAGGGATGAATGTTCCGGCGACGAATTTTCCTACATTCATAGTATTCATAATACATTACCTTTGAAAAAGCACGTGGTTGTTTGTAAACTGGCTATGTGTGTGTGTGTACCCACACCCACCCCCACTCTCCTGCCCCCTACGTCCCTAACACGAACGTCGAAATATTTGAAAATGCTTTATTTTATCATTTTTTCCTGGAAACTTCAGAACCTCATAACTTATGGATTTTATGGGAAATGGGAATCGACAACTTCTTCAAGAAAAAAAAAAACATAATTTTTCGGAAATTTAATCAAACGGCACAATAATCAAATCTTCAACGACAGTCGAATATTCATCTTCGATATTCAAGAGTGTTTAAAATTATTTTGAACTCAGAAAACCTACCTCAACGTCGTGACCAATCCTCCGAATTCTTTATAAATAGAATCTCTAAATCAACGAACCACTCGAACCCTAAATCCCCAAGCATTAATCGAGTGTCGAATTTTGTTTTGTGCAGGGTGAAAGTGACATTTGTAAGAGCGAGCGGAGAGAGGCTCGAAGGAAAGGGCAAAATAGGAGACAGTTTGTTAGACATTGTCGTAAACAATGAGATTGATTTGGATGGCTATGGTAATTAATTCAGTTCCTTCATCGGTAGAAATGTCGAAACATTTATTCCGACCTTATCTTCGAAGAACGTAAACGCCGAGCGTTCTGTTTATTTTTTAGGTGCTTGCGAGGGTACGTTGACGTGCAGTACATGCCATTTGATCTTATCGAAAAACGATTACGATTCTCTTCCGGGCAAGCCGTCCGATGAAGAATTGGATATGCTTGATCTGGCCTACGATCTATCAGACACGTGAGTGTATGAAAACAGACAAAGCTTTGGGCAGTAAAAGAAAGATAAAAACTTCTGCATAAATGAATTATTCATTGGTACAAAAAAAAAAATGATTTTTCACCCTGCAGATCCAGACTAGGCTGTCAGATAATAATGACTAAGGAATTGGACGGACTTGAGGTGCGCGTTCCAGCAACGATCAATGATGCGAGATCGTAATGCAGCATGATTGTGTAGGCAATTTTAGGACATATATGGCAATTACGAAAGGATCAAAGTTGCTCGTTTTACCAAATACGGTTCAAAGCCTTTGTCCTTGTGGAGCGTACGGTTGACGTATCAAGGCTTTGATATTCGACGAAATCGGCACGCTTGAGGTTTTTTTCTATATAAATCTTTGAAATGACGTACGAACGAAGGAGAAAAGACTTCGTTTGATGACGATCTTTTACGTCGGTTGTACATTGAATAAAAGAATTTTCTAGCAACATACAAATTATGTATATATATATATTTATACATACATATAAATTCTAAATAAACACTCTGATACATATGAATATTTTTTTAGAAGTACATTAATATTTTATGAAAATGGAATTCAACGTAAGGTGAAGTAGGGACGAAATTCCAGAAATCCCAATAGTTGCATTCAGACATTTTGTACATTCCTGTCAGTCCAACGACGTTTTTAATGTCACACGATATTTACAAAATAAAAAGAAAAAACAGGTGATCAAAATAAGGATATTGAGAATAAATAATCGATGAGTAAAAGATTGAAATAATTTATTTTCCTCGTAAAATTAGATACATGCCGAGTACACACGACAAGTGTTTCATATGCACATGGTTTTATTTGTATTTCTTTATTTTTTAAATGATTTTTTATTATTTTTTTATAATTCATTCAAGTACATAAAGCTAAAACACTTTTGTACTATATATGCGTTATGCGTGGACCCAATAATTTACTTCTTTATAGTATACAAACTATTCTTGCAACTATATTTCATACTTATTAATTACAAAGTCTGTAGGGAAGAAAAAATAGTTTATATTAACGTTGTTAATGTTACAGCAGTTATTATTTAATTTACAATATTTTCACATCTCTATTACCCTGCCCAGTTTCGCATAACGCCTCGAAAACGTATATATATATTTATTTATTTATTTATAATTTAATGTAACTATAATTAGTCGTTTAAAGTCGATTTATATTTACAAAAAAGCTTAATTATGGGATCTTCGTCGCCAAAGTCTCTCGAAATCTTAACGCCGCTACAGATCGTCAAGAATTTATTACGAGATTCGATATTCATAGCCTCGGATACTTATGTCATAAAAATGGGCGTTTATCGTTTCTTCATCTTAAAAAAAAAAGCATTCATCCGGTACATTTTTTTCATCCTTATTTCACGGAATATTCGAAAAAATAAAGACATTTTTTTTTTTTTTTTTTGGTGGTGGTTAAAACAAATTGAAATTGATGATCTTTACGAAAGAACAAACAATGAATACTTTTTTCTTAGAGTAACGCAATATCCCATTTTTTGATTTTATGAAATTTTTGCAATTCCAGAATATTTTCGGACGATCGACAAATAGCTCTCATCGGACGTTATTTTATCAACAATCTCGAATAAATTATTTTAACAATTTCGACCAGTTGTCGGATGTCAGGGCAAAAATGTCAAAAAATTTCGGGTCTTTAGAAATTTCCACGAAACAATCCTTTTTTTTCCAAGGGTCTGGACGATCAGACGTTGTAAAGAATTTGCATGATAAAAAATCGCGGTCAAGTCGGTTGAGTGGTGTTTATTAAAAGGTCGAGCGGTCAAAAGAGGAAGAAGAAAACGAGAAAAGAAATTCTTTCCAAACCGAGAGCGATCTAGGACTAGATGTTTTGCTCAAATTAGGCAACAAACGAGAATGCATAAAAATGAGATATCGAAATAATTAAATACGAAAATAAAATGGCAAGATACAAGTTCATCGTCCCAATTTTTACAATTTGCAATTATAAGTTCTGTTTTCCTTACTTGCGATTTTTCAGCATCGAAATCGCAATTTATTGGTCGTGTAAACTGCAACGAAGTGTATGTTTACATGGTCATGGTCTGCTAAAGATTTCATGGTTGTTCAATGTTCAACAATAAAATCCAGTCCATCAATAACAATAACAGTAAAACCAATTTGTTTGCATTGAAAAATCAAACAAATGGTTACCGATCAATTTTGTCTTTTATATTTTTTGTGAAAAAAGAAAAGCATCAAATTTGAAAACCCTGGAGTTCAATAACCCCTCACTGTTTGGCACGAAATATCGTGATCTTTACGAGTTCGTTAATTAAGGAGTCATACACATCTAAGGATTCAAAAAATCGGCAAGTTAACAACATTTATTCATGTAACACGATTGAAGAAGTAAATTCATTCCAGTTTATCATTCGATTGAAAAAAGTGGAATACTGCTTGAATTTTGTTTCGAGAATCATATCGTTTGTACTTCCTTTAAAAATCAACTGACAATAGAAATGAAGTGAAATATTGAATTACAGACTAATATCTTTGGCGTATCGTAGCCGATTTTGAAAAGATTCATTTTTGACAAACCGGCGAACTAACAAACTAAAAAATTGTAATTTATTAATCAAATATTTCTTAGAAAATCATGTTTAAAGAGAAAAAAATTATAATACACGACAGACAATTGAGTATAGAATTATCGTTGACCGTGAATTTGACAGATTGTCAACAAATCATAAATCTATTCACGAAGCCAATGTCAGGCTCGAGTGCCACTTTTTTTGAATGAAGACAAAAAAATGAAAGTACTTTTCGAGTTGCTCCAAAGATTTCTAAAAATCTTATTACCAATTTTGACTCCTTTTGAATGTATATGACCCCTTGAGGAGGTTCACGCGTTAGGCATGCGTTAGACGAATTCCAAGTTTCATTGTTTTTAATTCGTATGAACCTTCTCAACAATAATACTCAATAATAATTTATAAAGTAACGGCAAAATGATCAAATACAATTTTTTCAATATAATTTTTTGAAATTTCGACTGAATCTTCTTGAGCGTCGTATTACGTGTAAAGAATTTAGTAGGTTTCACTGTCTGGTAATCGAGATATTGAGTGTATAAAATCGCAACTTTAACATGAGGTTTTATGGGAAGTTACGAAAAGAGACGATATTTTACAACTAATAACTCGATTTCTAAACGGTCAAACTTCCTCAAATATGACCCACAATTGAGTATGACTGTTAGGAAGATTCATACTAATTATAAACAATAAACCTTGGAAGTAATCGAAGGCATGAGAAACGATCGAAGCTCCTTAAACAAGTGTGGAGAGCTCGTGTGGGCTGTTTGTTGTTGCTGCGCTGCTAAGGTCAAGGGTAGCCGGAGGTAAACCTGGACTGATGCTACCACTTGCGTCTCTTTGCAAATGCGATTGTGACCGATTGTGTTTGTTGTTAGTTGGACTCGGTGGTGAACGATCACCAGGTGTCGTTGGTGGGGTCGCGAGAATTCGATGATTAACATGACCACCACCAGCTGATACCGCGTGATTGTGTGTACCAGCCAAACCACTAGGCGACGACAGTGACAAAGGTGGTGACATTTGAACGTGTCGATGATGCTGATGATTGTGATGATGTTGTTGCAACTGTTGCTGATGATGATAAACCGCCGAAGAACTTCGAGGATGTTGTTGTAACGTAGTCGTCGAATGTGACGCTGTCAAATTACCAATTTTTCCTCCACCTCGATTCAGCGTCGCTACTGTACTTCTGCCGGTTTGTTGTTGTTGTTGCATTTGTTGCTGACGCTGTAGCTGTGCTGCGGCCTCGCACTGAGCTCGGGCTAATGCTTTTACCGCGTTCGTCTTCTCCTGGAGAAAAAATTGAATAAAAATATACAATTATTAATATTGTTACGATTATAACAGCAACATGATTTTTAAAATGAAAAATTTGAATAAAAAAAAATTATTTCAAACGATTTGACGGATGTTTGTACATGTAGGAGTTTTTATCTTATGCTGGAAACATCGGTAAAGCAGATTTCTGTTTGGTTTTTCGATCGACTTGATACTTCGATGAATAGAAAAATTATGCCTCATTCTCGAGGTTCGACTGTTTTCCGTAACGCTCACGCTTCAATTCATCGATGTCCTTTGAAATTGACCGAATTTTTATCATGTCAACGGTACATTTGCCAAAACAATAAAATATACTGTGTGATGTCAAAAATTCGGTTTATTTGAAGAAATCATTCCGTTCGACGTATTTAACAAAATATTTGTATTCACAATAAAATTGGATTTTCAGTGTTCTCATAAAAACAACTGTGAGAATGAGAGAATGCGAAGAAAGCGAAAAGAGCTTTGAATTCATTAACGTATTTTATAGCAGCGTTGAGTATACGTATTAGCTGCGGAACGGAAAGATTGAAAAAGGTTGCTTGAATGAGAATGCATGAGAGGAAACGGAAATGAGACCTGCTAGGGAATTGCGATTTATCAGAGAGAAATAATCACGCAATTTGCGAATTTTGTTGAATATACGTTTGAGATGATTTTTATACGATCGACGTTCGATAATTTTTTATACTTCCGGTTTCGAGACACAGCTTAAACTGTCAGGGTCAATAAATTGGAAAATTTGATGTGTTGGTCTTGATTAGGAACGTCTTTCAAAAAAGTGACAGGACAAGTGACCGAACGAAAAAAAATCCCACAACAAAAATATGAATTCAACGTTGTGTGAATCTTGAGTTAACTTGGTTTTGTTTGGGCTTGTTCACCTTCGTTGAGGTCAGTCTTCGTTCGCTTGGGTTTGAGCTATCCTTGTTTACATTTGATTCTCGTTATTTGGATTTCTTTGTTTACATTTTTTTCTTCTGGTCTATTGTATTGTGTGAAATAACGAATTGGAAATGAAAATAATTCTATCGTGTGTTTTGACGTTCGATAAAACGTTGTGGAACTTCAAAATATTTCATTTTTTCAACGTATCTTTAATAAAAAAAAAGAAACAAAACAAAATAGAAAGAGGTTTGTAATGAAAAAGAGAAAAAGACGAAGAAGAAGGGCAGCGAAAAGAACAACACGATAGTCGATGAAAGAAAAGACCAGAGACAAGGGGCCACTGGATCGAGTTGTAAGCTCGCGCGAGAGGCTCTCTCATTTTTCTCTCTCGCTCGATATAACACGTGTATTTCTTGAAATGAAGAACCAGTTTCGGGTCAATGAGCGAGATTGTAAACGGTGGCAGGAATTGGTAAATGGTATCAACGGCTTTTCGTTATGCTAATCATCTTAAGGGGTTTTCGGTCTAAAAGAAGAAAAAGAATCAGCTCGTATCGTAACACGTGTGTGTAGAATACGTGTGATAAAGAATTGAATGAATCGTTTAATGCTTGGCAACAATAAATGTTACATTTAAAATCTTGAATTATTCTGAAACATTAAATTCGCACGATATAAAATAATGATCTATGAAAATGATTTTTGATTGAAAAATCGATAAAAAAATCATAGAAAAGTAAATAGTGACTAAAATAATGCATAAATCCAACGGCAAATTACCGAAATTATGGAAAAGTTAAACAGTTAAACATATTTTTCTAAACAAAGTTCGAAATACGTATTTTTTTTTGTTGACACTTGAAAATTAGACGAAAATCCATGAATGAAGTGATTCGAAAGTTCGAAAAGGTATGTAAATGCCTTATTATCACAAGAATAACGCTAATAATAGCTCTGCTTATCCTGTCTCGACGACAAAGTCGATTATGTGATAAACACACGAGCGTGAAATCTTTCGCGACCGCGAACACGTTTCTCAGAAGTCTTACGAAGGCAAAAGGGAGAAGAGGAAGAAACTGGAGGAAAGAAGTTACAGAAGAGGAAGGTGGATCGTTATATGTCTCGTCGGAGAGCATTTGCAACGAATACGTCTCACGTACTCTCAGGGGCACTGACTGTCAATTTTAATTCTTGATCAAAATTCAATCCAATGGAATTAGAAGAAAGAAAACCCAATTTTTTTTTGCTCTTTCTTTAATATGTTTATAAATATGTTCATAATTTTTGTCGTCGTTTGAAGAAATTTTTTTCAAAGACGTTTCGAAAATTAAGTTCAAAACAATTGTTTTAAGGAATCGTCACATTATTTAAGATTTTTTTCGTCGATTTGTCTGTATTTATTTTAAATAATGCTCGTGACGAAATTCGACGAATAAAAATTCGAATAAATTAACATGAAACAGTCCATATGCATTCGTTACAATGTATATACTTACTCTTTGCCATACGAAGACATTGTGAACCATAGCACAGCCACAGAAGACGATACCAAGACCAATGAATACCGACATTACGATCGCAGGCGTTGAGTGAAACTGGATGAACGTGTACAGTATCATACCTGAGAATAAGAATAAGAAGAATAAGAATAAAAGGGAATGAAAAAAAAATAATGATGAAAAAGGGAGAGTCGAAAAGATGGAGATGGAGAGAGAACGAGAGAGACTGAAAAAGAGTGCATAAATTGCCACAGCTTATTTATTCATTCAGGGAGGCATAACACAAAAAAAATTACCTTCTTTTAAAAATGATTTACATATAATCTGGCTTGAAAATTTTGCGGACATTATGGGGCTCCATAAAGAAGACACATGGATCTTAATGTACTCGAAAATGTATTCGGCAATTTTTCTATTCAGAAAGTCATTCGAAAATGGATAATAAACAAATTTCTTTGAATTAACAATTCCAAGAAGAAAAAAAAGTATTCTATAAATTTTTCATTTATCCCTCAAGCTCCTTTTTGTTTCACCGTGACATTAGAATGCACCAAAAATAAATGCGAATCATAGAAAAGGAAAAAAGAAATCTAAAAATCTGACTTTTTGTTCAATTTCCTTTTTTGTTCAAATATATCGTCTGATTTCCAAGATATCTATAAAACAAAAAAAAAATCTTATGATATGGATAAATGAAAAAACTATTTTTATAACCCTGTAAATTGGATAAAATTATACGAGTCGATTAGAAGTAATTGCGCGACGAACGATAACGAAACAGTTATATCACCAGCGTTTTAGGTAAATAGCGGTATAAATAACGTTTAAAACGATAGTTCATTTATGAAGATTCGTAAAGTGTGTCGATCAAGGCAGACAGACTTGCATATCTCGTGAACGAGTACTTTTACATAAGAGTTTATTAATAAGTAGACATTTCCGCGATAAGTGAAATTCTCACATAGACGAGATGTTAATTAAATCGATTTTGTATTCACAAACATTTATATAGACAAGAATGACTGAAAAACCAAGAAATATTAATTCGAATATGGGCCTGCGAGCAAATTAAACTGACGATACAAGAAAATTTGTTAATTTTAACCTTTATCAGGTTTGAAATAAATTCACTAAATAATTCCTTTGTATTGCAAGGATTATAATTCTCATAACCAAACAATGTGGCTGTTTAAAAGAAAAACTGTTACTTCACTAATAATTCAAGAAGTAGTTGTGTAAATACAAAAAAAAATATAAAGAAGAATCATCCTGCATCGTCTTCTCGTTTATTTCCTATATACACAATATTTGTATACATATATATTTATACATTGAAATGCAAGTATAAAAAAATCTTCAAGTTCCAGGCAAATAGAAACTGTGAGCTTGATCTTCTACGAGCATTAATTATTACTCATTGATTGCCCATGAAGGCATACCACGAGAAAGGATTCGCGAACGAGAAATGCCCGAACTCTCTGTTTTTTTATTATTTTTAACTCCCTCTCTTTGGACGTCGTCTTGGAATCCTGAAAAGTGGACAAACCACTTATACTCCTCCGATGGCATTCCCGCATCTTCCTATATACATCTTTTGATATATACATACGTAAATATATATATATATGTGTATATATAAATCGTAGCATTACTCCGTTTGGTTAGCCATGTGCGGTATAACGATCACGAGGTTACTCAACCAGTGTCGAGAATTAATGTAACTGGGCTATCGTGAAAACTAAATGAGCATTAAGGAAAGATCGAAATGTGATATAAACTTTATACCTGTATATAAAGAACGCGTGAATGTGTGTGTGAATATTTTTCGTTTATTTTATTTTATTTTTTTTTCGTTCCAGCGCATCTTGTGTTTTTATAAATGTATTTATTTGTATTATTACGTGTAAGAATCTCAATGGAATACAAAGAATGATTATCTCACCGGTTAAGAAGACTGGAATGCTGACGAAGAAGCCTCCGACCGCACATACCCGACTGATGGACGATTTTTGTAAATACTTGTTAGTCCTGTAACAAAAAAATAATAATAATAAAGAAATAAGAAAAATAATTCGATGATTCTTCGAATTAGAAGACACATTCCAGTCTCAAAAATACTGCAATGCCATTTTACAACTGTTTGTTTGTTTATTATTATTTATAGTTAGAAAAAAAATGAATGATAAGCAGAACCGTCGAGACTGAGATGAGAAAGAAATGAAACGTATACTGTCATCAAGTTCCTTGATGTCGTCGACAAATCGCTTACTCTATCCCATCAGAGATTCTTCAGAGATGAAAAAGAGACACGGTTAAACGAAATATCTCGTGGCAGGAAGAGGATGACCGGTATTGAAAGACGCACGTTTGTATATTATGTCGAGTCTGGAGAATGTTGGGCTCTTATGTACAAATACGAGTGTCACTGTACAGGACGATCCAGGAGTGAAGCTCCTGAATGACGTAAAGAATAAATAGATGTTGGAATTTTGAAGAGAAAAATCAGATTACAAGAGAATAGAATTCTTTATTGAAAAATGTAGGAGGAGAAACCTTAAATTTTTTGTGAATACTAGAAAGTGACGATTTCATCAAAATTCGATTTTTTACATCATACTAAAGATTTCTTGAATCTTCTGCTTTCCCTAATGGACAATTGAGAAAATATTCATTATAAAGACTTCGCCGACACTTCGCTGACAGATTTTATATCAAAATTGTTTATTTTGTTGGAAAAGCCAAAATATTTCTGGGGTAAGGAATAAAAAAGTTTGTTAAGATTTTGTTCACTTTTATGAATGTCTTAGGGACCGAGTGAAATCAGAAAAACTTGGTATTTGTTGTTCAAATAGTACTTTAATAACAAAAAATAAAAAAACTGCAAAATAATATCTTGTAAGACTACAGTCTGCGGAAAGGACGACAAAATTGACACGGTTAACTGCTGAATTTTGCTTTGAGAGAAAAAATTGTCTATAAACGTGTCTCTTATAAAAATGCTTCCATTCAAAATATTCTCCATAGTTTCCAAATGTTTTTTTTGTGACACCCTGTACACGATTGAAAAAGCTGAGTCATACAGAGACCGTTGCTCATCCCTGTGAAATAGTAGTAGTAGTCGTAGTATTATTCACTGCTTCTCGCCCCTCATTCACCGCTATTCATTCACCCGCGGAGCAATGATATCGAGAGATATATGAAAAGATGACAGGTCCGCCTACACGCGCCTCCGTTCAACGTTCATCTTTGATTGATGCCTTTTATGAATAATCCAACACTTATCGAAATAAACAAATAAATTTGACTTAGACATAACTTTTTCGAAGTTTAAAATCATTCATATTTCACGGCATTAACATTTATTTGACAAATTGATATTTTTATTCGTTCGTTTTATCAAGATAAAAATCTACTCGAAACTGAGGAATAATTTTTATTATTATTACGTTGATATTATTTATAGATAAAAAATAAGGTGGAAAGAGAATTCAGCGAATGATTCCTCACTTTTTTAAAATCTATTTTTATTACTACGTTTCATTAATTGGACTCACTGAGCATTAACTTCGAGAATCGTCCTTGCAATTCAGAGATCAAACAAGGAAATAAATAATAATGATGAAAATAGTCGATTAAATCAAATAGTTTTTCAAATAAAGAAATATTTGAAGAATTTTTTCAGTGTATATAATCGCTGCCTCGAATGATCACGACCCTGACTGGAATGCCTGGCCTAATTTCATTGAAATATTTAAGCATCTTAATGTATAGCAAGACTAGAAGCTTTCAAAGCTATTACGTCATGACAAATATGTTATTGAGATGTCGGAAGCTGTGCGTGTCACAGTAAGCATGTACACAAATATAAAGTATAGTTATAAAGTCATATGTTAGTGTGAGCGAGGGGTCAAAGACGATTTTTCACTCGTCCCATAATAGCGTACGCGAGAGCAAAGGGAGAAAAGAATGAATCGCTTGATAGCCTTCGGAGAGCAAGGCGAGAAAAAAAAGAAGAGCTCAAAATATCGTTGTTGAATATAACGTCGACATTCACGTATGATTGACGACACGCTATCAAGGAAATAGCTGTTTCAAACAGGAAGAAAAAATATATATACGAAGAAAATAATGCGACATGCAACTTGACATGTTGAAGCACAAATTTTGGTATTTCAACTTTATTTGTCTCGCAAAAATTTCTAAAAAATCAAATTAGACAAACCTACTCAAGATTCCGAATCAAAAACTCTGAATCGTATGATCCTTCAATTGCTACGATCATGACTTACAATTTTATTGCAATATTTATGAATCGGATGTATAGCCAAATTTGCGGGAAAAAAGATACGATCCATTATTTTCTAAAAGTCAACCTTTTTAAAAAATCTTTCATCCATTTTACGAAATATCCAAATATATCTGATCAACAACCAAAAATGAATCGTTTATACATTTCCACGATAAAAATTGTTTTTAATTATAGATAATGAACAAAGTTGATTTTTTCTAGCGATCTGATCGAACTTGCGTCGTTTATCTTTTGTGTTCCTAATGCTCATTTATACGTACACATACATACAAATATATATAACGTCTCCAACATTCGTATCAGCGTAAACACGATGGAACACATGCGGTTGACCCACATTTCCATTAGCCACGAGGGAGTTGCAACACGCACATATATGTAGCCACAGTTAACAAACAAATAAAGGGAGCTTTGTATGTACGTATATGTTTGACTCGAAGATTAATGCTCAATACGCCCGTTTGCATGTCAGTTGTCACCGAGTTCTGTGTGTACGTTTATAGGGTGTCCCATTTAAGATAATCCTCGAAAATATCTTTGAAATTCGACGATTTCTGAAAAAATCAACCCTCACGATCAATTGCAAGGTCCATTTTGAAGGAGTTGTCAGATTTGACAGTTCAAGTCAGAAATCGTCAAATATCGAAGATACTTGAATCGATTTTGTAAAATGAGACACCCTGTACATGGAAAAAGCATGAAATAATCATAAATCGTAAATCAAGTCAAGCCCTTCGAGATATATAACGCACTTAGAGTCAACCCTATGTTTATGACATTGCGTAAAAATATCTGCTGCGTCGTGGCTGCTGCATGTGTCAAGAGGTTGGGTTCACTGTGTGAAGTCACACGTGACTTTTATAATGCGATCCAAATGTTAGTTTCATCTATTCTTAGGATTATATTGTAAATGTTTTTATTTCTCGTTCTCATTGTTGTTTGTGTTTGGAGAGTAGGAACAAAGGTCAAAATTCTTGTTTTTTTAATCCAGTTTTTAAATACGTTTTCGGCGTTGTTGCGTGGATTGGGAAATTTTTAGTTTTCCCTGCACGAAACCACGTAAATTTGTGCAGTTTTTCGTTTGGTTTTAATCGAAGGAGGCACGAACCATCAACATTGTTCAAGAGGTTAAAAAAAAAAACTCTGTCGTATTTAACATTTTTTTGTACAGCGCCCACACCAGTTTTCAATAAGACCATGAGGAATGTGTTTATCTTTCGTTTTTTTTTTTTTTAAATGTAAGTCTGTTTGCAGCCTCTTCTTACGTGTGTATAAACCAAAGTTTCCCAGCTACAGATATGGGCGTAACACCAGCTGGGATTTATGAAGTGCTATACTCTTGAGAGTTAGGCTTTCTAGAGAGCACATCTAATCTCTAAAACGTATAATAAAATATTGGGACGAAGGATATTGCGGGTGTTAGGGATAAATAAGTATAACGGTGTACTCGAGAGATATATCGTGATAAGAATGTCGTATTATCGAATTTTCATGCATCACTTCGTTAGATTTTATAACGAGACCATCGAGTTCTGTAATCATGAAACAGAAGCCCACGCACAATAACAATTTATCAGTAAAGTCGTGTACACGTGGTGCTGGAATAGAACGTCATGCAACAGGATTCTGGAAATCTTGATCAATTCAGTTCGAACAAAATAGAAATAAAATGATTATGGAAAGTTGCTTATTCATTGTCAAACGTCAATTATTTTTTATTCAAGTTTACAATTTTATTTTCGTATTAATAAAAAAATTTAATTGTATCGAAAAATATCACAAAGAAAATCTATTTAAAAAAAAAAATCGAACGATACAAAATATTTAATCTGGTACATAAATTGTTACTTTTGTTCGCAACTTTCTTATGAACAAACTTGTACTATTTGTATGAAACAAACTCTTAGTCATTTTTTTCTAAGACGAATTATATCGATCGAGTTCTTCGATCGGAAAATTTGCCCGACAAAGCTAAGTCGCGGATGATAATTTCGCTAAATATGTAATTTCTTCGATGTGCATCACTCCCGTTAATATATTAATAAAATCGCTATATTCGTAACGGTAATAAAAATATATCTCGATATGTATTCGTAGCGGTAAAGTATATGTAGAGCAACTCATGTATATTTCGATTTTTTTTTTTCGTCTAGCATGAAGTTAATGTACCGGTCTCTTGGCAGCAGCTCGTACCTCAGCAGACCTTTGCATTGATGGGAAAAATATATGCAGGTGCATTGACATCGAACATTCTGGTTCTCGTTCGAGAACCAGTAACGTGATTATTATTGAATATTGGCCTCAGGTCAATAAGTTGAAACATGCGAAAGAGCGTTTCAAGCTTTTTTTTTTGAAATTTTTCAAAGAGCCTAATGAATGAGCTTTAGTGATGAATTTTAAAATCAAAGTTTGGTACTTTTCGAGTTCGCTCACTATAAATCTGATGGCGAAATTGGGAAATTCAATATTCATTGTTTCTTCATTTTTTTAAACAAAAACCAAAGTACCAAAAATTGTGAAAAAATTACGTAAAATTCCTTGAAGGATATTAAATTTATTTCAAATGTAAATTTCCTACAATTCAACCCTTATTAGTTCGCATTCTTCAAACAAATGAAAATGTATACGATACTTCTGTAGAAGCGATTACCAGCAATAAATTATCCAGATTTCAGTGCATTCCAGCAAACCAACAATTTGAATTTTTGACCTTAGAAAGCTGCAATTATGTAGAAAAAAAAAAAAGTCCTGAATAGTGTAACTGTACGTATACGTAGCCATTTATCAGGTTCGCGAAAAGGTAATAATCAATGTCGATCGCTTCCTACTCGTTTTCTACGTTAACCCACGCGCACGTTTCGAACACGAAGATCGAAAAGTCGTGGTAAACCGTGAGCATTTTCCTATTAAAGAGCTAGAAAATACACAGTGTCTCAAAAGTTATGAGCAAAATATTTAAAAAAAAATCGTGTCATTCTCATTTCCGTTGTTCTACAAATAACAAAATATGTAAGTCGACTAATTAATTATATTGAATGAGTCAAGCTTTATGAACGAAAAAAATTATCAAGTAATTTCCAAGTTAGCAGCATCCAAGAAAAATACAAGTAAATCTGTTTCTTTTTAGAATTTCACGATCTCTGTTGACTGTATCTGAAACGAGACTTTTTAAACGCTCTGTACACTGTCGATATAAACGTCGATGGTAATTGGCATCAAGAGAGAAATAGATGCAAAAGTTATATGTTTATTGGCACATTATAATCACCGGTGGGTGGTTCATGGCTGCATATGCAAATATGCAAACATATATATTTATATATATATATATAAGAGGTTTATGTGTTATTTATCGAATTGCAAGCCCATGGAGGAAGCCCTGCGTGATGAATTTTCTATCGTGCCTGTTGCAAAGTAGAGGCTCCTGAGGATCGAGACACGAATACTTCCGGCATGAAGCCTCGACTGTTCTTGTTCGTTCGATCTCTCCCTATCGTTCAGGCGTCAATGTAAAGGGGTTTTTTTTATTATTTATTATTTATTTTTCGATCGACGAGAGAAGGGTTTGTGATTTTTCTTTTCTGTTTCGGATCAAATGCGCTAGATGCGTTTTAATCAATAATTTCAAGCATTGTCACTTGTACTTTTTTTTTCATCCAAGAGCGTGCTATGTCCAGATCGCGTGCCTTATTTCTCATTTTGTTCACGTTGATTCAACGTATTCACCGCAGTTAGTGATTGAATAAACGAGTTGTTGAATTAAAAAATATAAATTAAGTTGACACGATCGAACCGATCTAACGATTCAACGATTTATATGGGGTTTGTCAAGTAACGGAAGTAACAGTACTTGGAATTTCGAAGATAGAAGTTGAGCATGAAAGAATTGATGGGACGATGGATATGTGCGAGTTTGTCATGAAGACATAAACTCGCGCCTCTTAGAAACCATTAGAACTGGGTGTAATCATGTTGTCGTCAAGTGGAATAGTACCGAGGATGTTAAGCGACGCCCGTAAAACCGTCGAGCTTCCGACACCGACGTACGAAGAGCAAAAGAAAACAGTAATCCTGAAAACCTGCTCACAAGGAAGTTCCTCAGCAGGGAAGAAAGCAGGGAATGCAGTCTGAGACAAACAACCAAGAGACTTTGTAACTGGTTAAGGCTTAGGTTGGATTTGTAAGAATTTTATAAGGAAATTCTTAATGATGGGTGCCATGTGCTCAAGGGATTGTGGTGAGTGACTGACGACATGATGTTCCGGTTAAAAACAATTAGGCAGCAATTATTTTTGAAAAGCAAAGCAAAGATTTACCAAGAAAACAGCTTTCGGACTCGGTGCATTATGGTTTCTTTGTTTCGCTATATAATCATTTCGTTTAGCTCAAAGTTCAGTCGAGTGTGCTTGGAGAATGTATATATAAATACACATAAGGTGCCATTACATGAGTCTGCCACCAAAATAGATGGAAAATGCTCATAGGATGCAGTGACCAACAACCACGTGTCTTTTCTTTAATAGAACTCGTAATTCTAGTGAGAAATAGAATAGATTTGACGAATATTAAGATCGACATTGACGTGTACAATAAAACGTAATTGTTTCGTTTAACTGCGGAGTTTATTCGGAAAAATGATTGATTTTTATTCACTTTCGGTGATGTTTAAAGAAATAATATCACGATAACGATTTAAATATTTATAGACAAACATATTAAAATTATTCTGCCGCCCACAGCTCCTTATAAATAGTTCAAGAGATTTGAAAGTTCAGTGACTATTTAAAACGTCGCAGAGTGATAATTCTCAAGATCTATGACCACAAACTCCATTGCAACACGACTTAAAGTTCGAGAGGGAAAAAAAATGGAGACTCGAAGAAGAACTAAATTTACGAACTATTGACCCAAATCAATAGACAGAAAGAGAAAGAAAGAGCTTCCGTTGCCACAGAGCCGGAGATTAATGGAAGCCTAACTAAATCCAGGGCTTCCTGTGCTAAAAAAAAACATCATCCAAAGTCCAAACATCGAGTTTAATCGATCCATATAACTTGAAACATTAAAAGCTTTTCGAAAATAGGTGCAGGCAGATGAGCGTGGACTAGATTGACAGTGTATACATAAACAATGTTTAAACAGTGAATATGTGGGTGTACCTTCTTTTGTGTGCATAGATATAAAAGTTGTGTGTATAGTGATGCACGATACTTTGTTACGAAACACATAAAATTCCTGTGGAACCAAATACAACGGGAAATCCGTTCCTTTTTCAGTTTCTCACAAATTCTTCTCAAAAAAATCTCACAAATTCTATAAAGTACTACTTTAAGGCAAAAAACATCCAAGAAGTTCTCATACGTTGACAAAGGACGTTAAAAAACTGGATGATATGAGAAAAACTTGAATTTTGACCTGCAAATATCGAGGGAGAAGGAGATTGAAGAAAAAATAAAGTGGTCGTAGGCGTCGGGGTTCGAGGCAATAACCCACGATGAGGAAGTTAATCTGTTTGGTTAAAACAGCTGTTGGGGTGGAATCGTCGAACAAACACAGGAAATAGGATGACGAGAGAGGCGGGTAAAGGAGAGCGCACTAAAAACCACAATAATGAACTACAACGTACGACGTTGGTGTAAGAAGCTAAATAACGTTGTGAACGTGCGGGCTAACTTGCAAGTTCCCAACGTGAGGTTTCTTCAACGAAGGTTTACTGGATCTTAAGTACCTTTATATATACATTTATATGTATATAAATATAGAAATCGAGTGCAAAACAACGTCCGGTGTACAAAAAATCGAGAGGGGTGCCCCGAAATTTCACCAAGACTAAGAAGAACGACTAAGAATGAGAAAAAAAATGAAGAATAAGAATAATGAAAGTCGAAGAGGAAGGGACACCACCGTTACGGATCGAGGAACCCTGGCTGTGCTGCACCTGTTCTTTCTACGTATATTGTAGTTGCAACATTTTTACTGCCTTCGTATATACATATACATAGTATTTACTATATATATTGTATATTATAAACTCTATAACCGAGACTCGGAAGCTATTACCTGTCGTAGTGGTTTGGAACAGTTGGAAAAGGCTCCAAAAATGCTGGCATACAAAAACTCTCGATATATGATGTATATTGAGGTACATGAGTTTATGTAGAACTGCTTGACCAGTTTGACTGATGCGATTAACGTGAATAAATAATGAGCACAGAACATCGCATTGTATTCAAATAAAATATAACATTGTTCGATTTCCTCCACCAAAATGATCCAGAAGCGAGTCGAATGATCGGTGCGAAGTTATAAACATAATATTTTTGCGATTAAACCCTCGGTTGATATGGAAACATATGAAATTTTCAGTAGACTTGGTATTTTTAGTGTTTTTTGAATATTAGTATCTGATTTTCTAATGAGTCGCAAAAGTATCTCCAGGTGAATGAAAATGTTAAAATGTAAATGAGAAACTTGTAAGGTATGCAGCATTTTTATGACTTACGAATCATAAATTTGTCAAACGGGACGAAGACACCTGACTGGAGGGACGTGCAACACCTGTGACTTATGTTGTCGGAATAGAAAGCTTCACATTTTTCAGGTACATAGCAGGTAAATAAATGTATATAAAAGAGTGTCCGTGCTGAGAGTACATGCAGTTTGACAGAAATGATGCTTTTTTATTCGAATCAAACTGATTTGAATATTGGAAAACAGATTTTCGGAATAACATTGTTTTGAATATTTAGGTTGGACATTAAAATCGAATTTATTCGAAGAAATTAAATGAATTTGGGTTTGAATTGTTAATTGTAACATTTTTTTGTAACTAGTTTTTTTTAGCGTTTTGAACTATTGGAATCGAAACTTGGAATCATTGGAACTTGAACTTGGAAAATATGCTGAAAAAGGAGAAACAGTTCGGTCGATCAATCATGTTAACATTTTTAGAGTGAAGTAGAAGTATTTTTATCGTATATTCATCATCGAGAGGGCGAAACAGAGACAGAAAAACTTTTGAATGTCAAGTTGGCCTACCACTTGAATATTAAATATTTAAATCATTAGTCTCCAGAGAGCATTGTCTGGAATGAGAGATACGAGGTTTTAACATTGAAGCAATAAAAAGACGTAGCTGGAAAGATTCCACATGCAATTTCGTATAAAAGTTGAGGCTTTTTATAGCACACGGTGGAGACGTTCTCACTCTGTTATAATAATTATTATAATGTAATATAAAAAAAGCATATGGACTTCGTGTAGAAAAAGTGACGCCCCAAAACATAAACCAGATGCCAAATGACCATGCAGAAAGAATCAAGCCGTACAACTCGATCTCTCGAGTGCACGAAAGTCTCATTGCGAGAAACGTGAACAGTTTTTACAGAAAAATTTAATTACTGCTGTAAATTAATCGAGTTTGACATTATCCATGGTTCGGGTCGACATGGATATTTTGCATCAGAGGTTTTTATTTTTACGAATTCTGACACATCCATGAATCGTTTTCTTTTTGTTAGAGCTTTCAGAAATAAAATGCCTTATTTTGCCATCGTAATCGCCAACGGATAAGAGATAAAATGAAGGGACCAACTGCAGGATACGATGACATTGTCCTGCTCTTTTTTTTTTAGTTAAATATATAAAGCAAATATCACAGTTGAAGATTCTTTTGAGGTGACTTTGAAACACGATTCTGGATCGACAGGAACTCGAGATACACACACATATATAGGAAAGAATACCTGAAACGTTTTTTTTTCTTCAAACGTGGCTGGGAGAAGTCCAAGGGACAAGAAAAGAGAGTCACGAGCTTATCGTTGCACAACGCTTTAAGTAATGAGAGAGCCACTTAGTGGACTATCTCATAGTCGTGTCCAGAGTCGTATATAGTATAATAGGTCCCTATACATTAGCCGATGCTTAGCTCGGGGTCCCTTAGGGTTGTAAATTTCTCAAAAGCCGACAGTTTTTTTTTTAACCCCTAAGCCGGCAAAAAATGTTCGCCCGTTTGATCTCACGTTCTTTGTCATTCGTTCAAATTTCACTTTCTTTTTTTTCTCCATACTTCTCTCTCGAGGGAAGTTCGTTTTTTCGGGGACGATTTTTTCTCGGATTAAAATTCATTGAATGCGAGAAATCTTGTGATTAATTGGAAGAGTCACGTGGAATGAAATTCTCGATTTCTCTCATTTGACAGTTCGTTGTATTGTGGAGTTTCACACTTTTTATTGAGTTTTCAACACCAAACACGAAATCCTTTCTGAAAAAAGAATTTTTCAACATGGCAAAGTCATTTCCGGAGGTTTTCGAAAGATTCTAGTGTTGGACAATGGTTGCGAAAGTCTACGTAGTTGTTTGTAGTAGCACACATAGTGCACTTGTCGAAAGATCTCCAACGAGTAGTGTCGATGGACTTTTCGCGAGGATGGAACTTGACGTCACTCGAGACACAATTATATACGAAAGAGTGAAAAAGCGGAAGAGAATAAGAAGAAAAAAACTAAAATGACGGACAGGGAAAGTTCATAAAGTGCAAGAAAACGGACGAAGACAACATACTCGACTAGACGGCGTAGACGAGAGAGTCTAACAATGCAACCACCTAGAGTTAGTACGTGAGCTGGACTAACAGAGCATTCATTATACGTGGATTTACAGTCCCTTATATACAGGGTGGTCTTTACAGACGAACCATTTCTGAAACATCTGGGAAAGCTTGAATTTTGAATTTTGGAATCTGTATACAATGTCAAAAAAATGGTCCCCAAGAGGACTTTTTTCTTGTGGCGACGACTTCCTACCGTATTTTTCTATCCTTTTTTTTTAAGGACACAAAACTCAACGCAGTAGCCACCGTCACGTTTAAAAGTTAATTCTCCACGGTTAATCGAGATTAGATTTTTAAATCTTTTAAAATAACACAATACCCATCGCTGGATCATCGAAACTAAACGATCGTTTACTCGAGAATCAAGCAAATAATGTGTGTAACATTTTTTACGAGGCCATGGATTCTGAAGGGTCTTTAAATATTGCAAAACTGGGCCACCCTTTATAAACGTCTCTATATTTCCAGCGTACATTATTTTTCTCGGTCTGCGACAGTTCTATGTGAAACTTTGAAGCTAAAAACTTCTTGTTTTTCTTTATGTTATTTTTCTATATATATATTTATGTACATATATCTTTATATACTCAAGTACATCTCTTGACTGAGAATTCTAAGACTGTGGACAAACGAGAAGAGGCTCCCTGGGGAGGTAAATTGCACCAAACACAGTAGAGAGGATGAAAGAAAGCATCGGAAGTCGAGGATGAATGAACACAAGACCGTACCTAAAGTACGCGACGAGACACCGGAAATGGATTCATTGAATCGTGCCTTTCGAATATCCTCAGCATCTCGTGTCCCAACGACTTTCGGTCGTTAAGCGTATACATTCGGTTGATAATGATTTTTGGACCTGGTCATTTTTTGACTGAATATATAAAAACAGACAACACATTTACCTGAGATAAAATACATGATTTTTTTTTTTTTGAGGAATAAAATAAATTTAACGATTAAACATTAATCATATAATGCAGAGAGAAATAAAAATGAAAAATAAAAATCACACTGAGATAACGTCTTAACGACCGTGTTGAAAAATCTCCATTTACGATCTCGAACAGATGATTGAAAAAAGTAACGTTTTTCTTATGTGTCTGGTACGAATTTATTTTAACGCTGAATCTCATTAATTTTATTGATTTATCTCGAGATACGAGGAATAAAAAAGTTCTTCAAGTTTCAGTACTTTGAGCGGAAGAGTTTTCTGCATCTCATGATAATTCGAAACGTACATTAGTTTATAGTCAAAGTTATTTATCGCACGTGCTGCAACATTTTTCCATTAAATTCACATGATCATTGAAAAAGATCTTAAATATTTGAAATATTTGGTTTAACAACGTTTCAAGCATTGAAATTCACGTTTTCGATGTTGTTTCGTGAGCAAATTTGCTCGTGGGAACGAAGAGGCAACAGTTTGATGAGGAATGTTGTCACACGCGAGAATAAATAAGTTTTTACGGTTTTTCGGTGATATACAAGGACCTGCAGCATCTTTTCTCATTCGAGCAATTCGATTCAACATCTGTAGCTCTATACTGCATCGATGCAAATAAAAATATACGGAATACATCGATATATCGATTTATTGAGGATGCAAAGGGTGTCCTGGAAGTTATAACCAAAACTTTCAACAGTGTATGTGGATATTAAAATTTCTGAAAAAGAACAGGAATAAATTTATCGAAACTGTATGAAAAAAACAAAAATTCCCTTTGACCTACTTATTTTTAGTTACCGTCAATAGAGGAAATAAAGAGAAATCAACAACTTTTCAACAGAATCAGGTACGAATTCATTGAAACCCAACTTTCGGGACACCTTATATGCATGAATAAGTGAAATTACACACAATTACACACTTGTATACGTATCTACACAAATTCATGTACCCGATGTTATATTGCTATAAAACATTCGACGCAAACGTGAGATTTCAAGAGGAGCAGAACAGCAAAGAAAGAGAGAGAGAGAGAGAGAGGACGAGGGTAGGAGGGCAGGGGGGGGGGTATTTAAGGACAGTGGAATGTAAGAAAGAATGCTTTCTTCTTTCTTTCTCTTATTCTTTTAGGATGGTGGTATCCAGGTTTACTGACGAGGCGCCCTGGTACACTGAAAATGTGGCGGAGAGTAGAGTCAAGTCAGAATCGAATGGAGAAGATCAAGAAGCAAATAAGAGAACCTGCTGGCACGTACACACGTGTTTCTTTCGTCGAAAAAGATCGTGAAAGATGAAAAAATAATAAAAACGACAAAAAAAAAACACACACACACACAAAATAGAGCATTTTTTGTTTAATTTCTTGACCGATTCGATCAGAAGTAACAAAGTTAAATGATAGTTTTACTCTTGGTTCGAAACCCACGTAAAAATGTAGGTTCAGGTAGTGGAAAAATTGTGGAAAGGTAGATTGTGGTGAAAAATAAATGTAAATCCATATCCGTACTTCAAATCGTCACGAAATAATTATACTTCAATAAATTAGTATTCACATTTGAAATAATGAAATTATACGGTTTGAGACTCGGTTTGAGAAGCCCAAGAGCAAAGAAGAAATTCCACAGGGATATGAATTCGAGAAGAGAAAGAGCCAAAAATTGGACCATTCGTTATCGCGTCACTACTGCAGATAAGAAAATACACACACCCACACACTTACGAATTCGTCTGTTTATAGATATATGTATATTTATAAACGCAAAATAATCTTAGTCGTAAAGCTTTGCAGACTTTTTTTTTTTTTAATGCCAAACGTTGGATCGTAAAAAATGAAACGGCGAAATTGGAGGTTTCGAGAGGGAACCCTTCCTTCGTGTTTCTTTCTCTCTCCCCCTCCCCGCACCCCGAAATATGCGAACAGTTCGACCGTGACCGATCCGTGGGATTTATTCTCTTGAATCTTGTTCTCCAGTTTTTCAACCTCATGATTTCTTTGCATTAGATTTCTATATATATATAGAAAAGTTTAACATCATTTATATACGTTTGCCTTGAACGTAGAAACGGTTCACGTAATCTTGCGTTAAATAATATCCTCTATATAAAGGAGCAGCAAAACCGAAGAAGAAATAAAGTATTTTCTTCCTTTTAGAGAAACTTGCTGGAATCTCAGAAACGTAAGACAATAGAGTGCGGTGTGTACTTGAAAAATAAAAGTCTAATTCCTCTCGCCCTTTCCCGCCCTTTGGCACAGTAATAATATTGCACTTTTTATTTTCTAGATTTTTCATCCTCCTATTCCCTGCTTCTCCCCCGTTCATTTCACACACACATCCCCATTCGTAAATGTTCTTTCCCCTACAACCTCAAACTACTGTTATTATATAAGACAAATGTGTCTCTCACCGAGAACGATTCTTACAATTTACGCCGCGCGCGCGAGCCTCCTTCCGAGGATGAACTAGACATTAAATGATGGGCTATTGCGAGGATCAGAATCCTTCCAAAGGTTCACTTGATCATGTGAAAGAAAAAGAGACAAAAAAAGGCGAGAGGGAGCGACGGAAAATTTGTTGAATTACGTTAATAAATATCCGCTTCATCGTGTTTAATAACTACGTGAGGTTTGTGGTTTTTTGAAATAAAATTTATGTTATAATTTCGTAGGTTCGTCGCTGATCGTGTAAAATTTTTGAAAAATGTGATAAATATTATCGAATGAAAAGTAACGAAACCCCGCATAAAATTACGATATTTAACGAAGATGGGAACTACCGTCGAACGTGCAGTTTGTAAAAACGTTTTGGAATATTAAGAACTCGTTAAATCTGATTAAACGAGAGGGAAAAAACATTAGAGCAACAATTAAATCCTCCACGTGAGAATGAAGCAAAAAATCATTTGTATTCCAACTTGTGTTGAAAAGCTTTGAAAGAAAAAGGAAACGTTATATTAAGTGGATACCGAGTGGATTCAGTGTGTGTGATAACCTGCCATTGCAAAGAAACTGAAAAAAGAGACGTCCTATTATCGATATTCATCTTAACGAGGCATCGTTTCGCCTTCTTGATGTTTCCTTCATGAGATTTGGCACAACAAGCTTTGCATACATGTGCTCTCTGTGATTGTAATATCGTTCGCATAAGTACGAGCATATATACACAGCACGTATTATTACGTAAATGCAAATATTTGTATAGGGCATTCGACGAAACTAAACGTTTATTGACCATGACCCACAAATACTGTTTCTCTATTTGTTATTATACTATGAAATGATTTTTAACTAAAGAAGAACGAGATATTTTCATCGTAGACCTCGAATTATTCGAAAATAAAAAATAAAAAAATTCCAACAAGTGTTAAAAAATGGAATTTAGATGTGTTTTCAATTTTTAGCCTGTTTTTTCATTTTTAGCCTAAATATTGTTGTGATAATTGACGAGAATTTATTGCAAACGTATTTCTATAAGTTTGAATATTTGTTTATTTTTTATTTCATCCTATTGAGCCAAAGGTCATAGTCAATAAATAAATAAAAAGTACAATGTGTTGAAAAATTGTTATAAAAATGTTGAATAAGTTGTTTTGAGGAATGGTGTAGAGAAAAAAATAGTCGAAAGCAAGCGCGGTAGGTCAGTTTAGAGTAAAATGTCCTATATCGACACTTAGCTTGGTTGTGTTTATGTCGATTGGCAGCAGCAAACAAAGGGCGATAATCCATAAAAATTGACGGGTTAAAAGGTAAAACTTACGATGTTTTAAGTGCAAGGAGTCGATATGCGGAAAACAGTACCGTAAGAGCAACAGAATGGCGGGAAGGGGCCGTGAATAGAGCTCGAGGCTCCCGCGGGATACACGCGGACGTATAAGTAAGCAAGACGTGAATTTTTACGTTTCCCGTACGAGCTATACGTAGTCCTGATATTCTCTATCGCTCTTTCTCTCTCTCTCTCTCTTCATTTCTCTTTCTCCCTCGCTCCTCGTGAGAAGGTGCATCGTGTACGTGCATTGCAGATTTATCGCGCGAGACAATGATCTCGTACGTACACCTCGCTTATAAACATCCAGGCTCACACACGCTACAGGGTGTCGCAAAACTTATCATTTTATTTAAAAAGATAAATAAATATCCCTGTACTAAAGTGATTTTTTCTTGACCTCTGGAGAGGCAAAAAAAAACGAACACAAACCTCTTGTGGCTCAAAACTTCTAGTTCTCAAATCTTCAAGTACAAATTATACCAGGGGTTGATTCCGTAGATATTTTCGGCACACCTTGTATATTAAATTCAGACACAAACGAGACACGTACACGAGGCAGTATAAATGTAGATTGCGCATGCATGGATGATCTGAGAAGTTCTGGCGGTCGCCTCAATTATATGCTCTTGAAGGTAACATGGAATATTCGTGATGATCGAAAGGTGGTAGAGTACGAAGCAAAGAAAAAAATTATTCCATTCGATGGTAATCTCGTTATCGGTTGATAAAAATCAACTATATTTAAAATTATTTCCAAAAAAATCATTAATTTTTCGTAATTACGTATGGATTTTCATGCAAATAGTGCAAAAGAGTGTGTTGAATAATAATAATAATAATATTAATAATAATAATAATAATGATAATAAATGAAATAATATTGAAATGTAATATTTACCGATAACCCTGGTAGGAAGATTTGACGAGTTTAACGGCGAACAGGAACTGTATGGCGCAGACGAGTAAGCAGCAAAGATTCAAAGAGAGGGCAAGTGCGCAAAGTGCGAGGGTAACTTCGTAGACGATGGTGTATTCCTCAGGACTAATAAGGCTGCTCGGTGTGACGGTTAACGGAGATATTTTCAATAGAAAAATATGTGATAGCATAGCGAGTAGTAAAGAGACAAGACAGAGTAGGCCAAGAAAAGTGAGCATCTCTTTGACTCCTGCCTCCTGTTGTTGAGGAGGTAGAACACTTCTGTTATTATTTTTGGATAGCGTGGATGACCACGAAGTGTTAAGATGTACGATGGGGCCGGTGTTGCCACTTGCAGCGGTAGCCTGTACGATCTGTGAGACAGGTGCGTGAACAGGAACAGGTGCAACAGGCGATGGTGTAGTTTGGCTTGGTAGCCTGGAAATTCTTGATATGTCTAACCCTCCATTAGCGTGAATTCTGTCCCTTTCGTGTGGCACGTGGGTTATGTTAGTTATGGTATGATGATTGGGATTATTGTTGTTGCTATTGATGTTATTGTTGTTGGTATTGTTGTTGTTGTTGTTGCCAACGATGGGGCTGGCGCTGTTGACCGAGTGTTTGGAAGTTGATAAAGTCGAGAGATTGAGCGGATGGGAATGATTCAAACGTTGGGAAAGATTGTTGACGCTTAATTGCGAATGATTGAGGGGATGACGGTGGGTTGAGGAGGGTGTGGGCTGATGGGACTGGACTGCATTCCCAATGACGTTTCTTTGGCTCGGATGCAACACCGAGTCGTAAACGTCAGTGGAAGGATTGCGCTGACCATTGATACGATTAGCTGGTGATCCCGCTGTGAAATGCTGATGATGATGATGATGATGATCGGGATGCGTGTGCCCTGGATGGTGATGGTGGTGATGGTGATGCAACAATACACCGGACCCTTGACCCCCACCGATCGGCGCTTGCTGATGAGCTTGCTGGCCCTGGGTCTGATAATCATTGTGATGCCTGGAGCCAGCTGTAGACGGCTGCCCCGTCAATATGTGCTTCAGCATCACTCGATAACGCGCGATTTTCGCTGATTGGCTTCCTTCTACTCCAGCCTCATTCGCGATACTTCATTTTTTCTAATGCACCTATTATTCCTGTTCGATCTCTTCTTCCACGATGACATTAATACTTATTTCGAGTTTCAACAGACTCGCTTCTTATTAAACTCAATAAATTCACGTTTTTCGTTTTATTACGATTCTTCTTTGTTTTGTCAAGTCTCTCGCTCTTGCTCTTTCGCTCTTTCTGTCTCTCTTATTTATCACTTTGTTTTTCATCCACTTTACGCTCTTTATTCTTCTCGCTCGCACGATTATTTCAACTTTACGGAAGTTCAACTATACGAACTCAGTCTCTCCTCCTTGTCCTATAAACGTACCCTTAGTCCTCTTCTTTGCCTTCTCTTACTTCTCTCCTTCAACAGGCTTCCGATCCCGGCAACCAACAGCACAACCAACCAACTGCTGTCTTTTTTTCCACCTCGAGGCAGCCTGACTTACGGCGGTTGAAGCGTGGGTCTGGTCTCGCCTCGTCTTCCCGCGCGCACATCAGCCAGCATAGCTCCCGTGATCGTGAGACTCCGTCTGTAATGACGCGAAAAACGGAAGAAAACGATTAATCGGTGGCTCCTCTTCAAACACGCTTCTTAATTATTATTATTGTAATAACAATAATGATCGAAACGAATTGTTTATAATAATAAAACTCCTGTGTTCGAACCATTTTGATGGAAGTTTACGAATCTGGGGACTGTTCGTCCTAGACTTCCATAGGCAACCACGTTAAATTCTAAAGTCGAAAATTGATCTCTCTGAAGCTTCAAGACGAACCGCAGAAGGAGGAACACGCAGAAGAAGGGAAACAAGAGCAGGGAAAGAACAATCTGAAGATATTTTGACGAAACTGGATCAACGATGTTCTAATGTGGCAAACGACCGTATTCCTGATGATCGTTGAACACGTATGTATACGAGAAGTAGATACGAATACATAGCTTCGAGGGACATAGTACGGAACGGAGAATCATCTGGTTGGCCGAGGAAAAGGAAACGGGAGAATCGCGGTTGTACGAAGCATGAGAGGTTGGCTGAGCATTCGTGATGCTGGACCAAGTTGTCAATAGCTCACAGCGTTTCTACGGTTCTACCGCTGCTGCTGGTGCTTGACTCATAGAAACGGGTTCCGCTCGCATTCTCAACATCTAACCACACACGGGATTCTTGTAAACGTATAAAAAGGCGATTCGGTCGCGGATGCTCGGCCATGATGATCCTCTCACTCGTTGTCGAGCAAGACTTTCGTCAGGCTTCGTGTAAGACCATACATTTTAAAGTACAGGATATTACAAAAGTTGGAATTCGGGCTCCAGGAAGCTTCGGGCTTCGGGAAGAAACGGAACTTTGTTTAAAAAAATCGTACCTCTTGGCAATAAATAAATTTGAAATAAAGCTAAGAAGCCCAACTACGACGATCTGCTGTGAAAATCTTTTCTTACAATCACTCGAAATTTCAGTACCATTTTAGATCGTCCTGTACACGCTTCCTGTGTCAATGTTATACATAAATATATTTATATCCGTGTATATGTGTGCTTTGGATTTAATATACGATTGAGCTTAACGACGCATGAACCGCACAGCATATATGGTACAGATACCCACGTGAACACGTGCGTTACTTTTCTCGCGCATTACGAAAGGATTCCTGCGCGCCAACAACTCGGTAGCAGCACGTTGCACTCTCGGACCTTACGAACATGTTACGAACATGGCATGACGAAGAATTAAAAAACTCGCTCCACTGACTACTTTCTTCTTCTCCGCGTCTTCACTCTTCTCGTCTTTCCTTACCTACATACTTTCTTCATTCTCGTTGGACACACACACACACGAACACACATCGACGTTTGTACGAGCCACAGCCGTTCGCAATTGGATGTTCAAAGAAACTTGACTATATATAGACTTTGATACTTCCTGAAAGCTTCTCCCTAACGTAAATTTGGATCGTTCGCTTTTTCAACAATCCTGGACAACACCATCTCCAGTTGTCGCTACTAAAATGACGATGACGCGAAAAAATATGCTTCCCTAATAAGCGATGGCACGAGATAACGAGCTGTTTCAAGAATATTTATTTAATAAAATAAAATAAAATTGCAAAAAAGTTTGTTGTACAAACGGAATATAATGGAACATTCATTGAAGCCCGATGATCGGTCGAAAATGTAAAAAAATTTACCAAAGGTCTGGCCATTCTTTAGTTATTGAAAGCTTATTTCTTTCCCATGGAATCGCACGATCGTATAAGCTACTAATATAATTACAAGTTACTCTCGATGGCTCGTGACGCCTTGTAGAGAATAATATCGAATTTCATTGGTGTCAATGATATCTAGTTGTCCAAGAGGAGTGAATGAACCGCGAGAAGTCATCAGACTTGTAAGGTATACGTTCTTGTTGACCAATTGAGAATGCAGTCTCCATCATAGTCGGTCTAACTCATTTTTTTTATCGATATTGTATCATTCATATTTACAATCAAACCCCGATCGGTTTCCACCTCAATTTTTTCTCGATTTTTTTTTCAATTTTGCACCAAGTTTCCATTCTTGCACAAACAGCGAAAGTAATCGTGTGGCGATCGTTCAATCCGATGAACATAACCTCGATATGTAAAAAAAAACTGTCAAGACTGTACAAAGGAACAATAAAATAAAGAATAAAAACAGAACTAAATTTTGTACAAATTGCAGCAACGATCGAGAAAAATTATTGGAATTGTGAGAGCCGAATTCAAAGAGGAAAATAAGGGATGTTTCACATGAAAAAATGAAGAAAAAAACGAAACGAATAATCGGTTTACATTCTTTACAGAATTGGCACTTGATAATTAAGTTAAAAGATTGAACTAAATCTTATTAAGTATAACGTTCAAAACAATTGGAACAAAATCATATTTTTTGACTGTTTCCAAAATGTCACTACTTCGAAAGTAAGACTTGATTTGAAGACGTTGAAAAAGTAGTTTGTAGTGAATTTCTTTGCAGTTTTCTCGAGAGACTTTCGCACTAAAAATAAATCTAGCAGCTTTTTGGAATTGTTCAAAAAAACGTCGTCGTGTTCCACTTGTTTTTTGCGTACATGACACTTGATAATTTTGGTTTTAGTAGTTGATTGAATTTACCCCGCGTGAATAATTGTTGCTGATCCGAAGTCGAGCCTCACACCACGAGAATCGAGTCGCAACTACCGATATTTTTTTGCTTCGGTATCGTAAGCTCGGTGGATGAACATAATCCAACAAATATATAGGACGTTCATAGGATTCGCGGGCACTGTACCAAATGAAATAACGCGCAAACGCATGGACAAGAGGGAGAGAGGATTTCGCTGAGAACGAGAACTCCCGCAGCCCACAGAACCGGCAGTAAAATTATTACGAGCTTAAGTCTACGTGTACGAGGGGTTTCCACGACGGCGGTGAAGTCCTATTCGAGCGTCGTTCTATCCAATTTTACAAGTTAACCAAAGATGGAGGGAGGCGTATCTTTCTTCCACTCTTTTTTTTCCTCTTTCTGTTTTTTTTTCTCGTGGTCGGCATAACAACGATTACATGGAAATGGCGATCATTTGGATTTTGAGACACGCTTGATCATCGATATGATTAGGAGGCGTGGGGAAAAAAAAAATTCGTCAAGCTTCATCGAATCACTTTTCTCCAATCCTCGTTTTATCATTGCTCCGGAATTTCCGGAGCGATCATATTCGCTTCTGAAAAATCATCGTGAGTCTATATTTTTAGTTGGAATTTTTCAAAGTCTCTCTTTTTTAATGATCTGACTCACACATCCGCGTTAGAAAAATTAAGTTGTCTCGAATTATATTCTCGATCGATGTGCTGATTGATTTATGGACGTCATTAGCGATTATTTATCCGGATGACAATCATTCATCTCTTCATCTATATATTTTGTGATCCGCGATTCTTTTTTTTATGTTGATTTTTTTGATCAAATGGAAATATTTTTATGTGCGGTCATTTGCATCGGAATTTTTTCTCTATGTCTCAATAGCTGAAGATTTTTCTTTAGAAAATAACTCAAAAATCCGATGTTTCATGATTACTAGTAAAAAAAATATTTTTTTTTATGTTCACGCATTTTCTTCGAGGCAGATCGAAACCAAATATTTCTAATACAAGGTAACATTTCTGTATTCAAATATATTCAACTTTTGTGACACTGATTATTGCAACGCTTGAATACTTCAATGGATAAGATTTTTCTTATAACCTTTTAAGCTGAATACATTTTTCAAATGCTTTTTTTTTGGTACCAAAAAACGATTATGAATAATGCACAACTTAAAACATTAATAAACACTATCAAATAAATAAAAAAACACCCACACAATTTCTCTTCAGATCCAATCATAAGATATTCAAAAGTATGAATCATTCCGATAAACTCTGTTGGTCTCGTTTGTAAACAAACTTTCTAATTTTTGTTATTTTCACGGATTTTTTAACTTGGGAATGCTTCGATATGTCGAAAGTAACGTGAATTCCATTGAAGTTGAATTTTCTTCAAGAGAAACTGGTCAGGGCATCCCGAAGCATACGTTGTGCTCGCCAATTTTTATTTTTCGAGACTAGGACGAGTTAATAATAAAAAATAATAAAAAAAGTTTAAAAATTTGTGGAGTTTTCTTGGCGAGTTGATGTTTTTTTTCCCCCAGAAAATTGTAATGATAGATTTTTTTTTCAAAAACAGATAAGAAACAAAGTTCTTACGGTTCGTTTAAAAAATATATACATCCGTTCAGATAGAGGATGGATGATTGATTTTGAAGAGAAAAATGCGTGTATAGCCGCAGGTCGATTGTGGCAATAACGTGTTTACTCATTTGTTTTTTTACGAAGACTTCCGGTGAGCAAGCGAGTTGTTCGATCCTGTTGTTCATTTTGCGGGAAAGGATCGCTGGGGGATTCCATTACGGCAGAATTACCAAGGACGTTGAGAGCAGGAAGTTAAAATGCCTGTAAGGATGATAGACCCACTTGGTGGATAAGGTCAACGAATTTAAAATGAGTCGACGAACGAGTTGCATGAGCTTTATAAACAATAAGAAAAAGTCACTAAGATTAAGGATAGAAAAATATGAAGTATAAATGAAATCTGACGTTTTGACGCAAATTTTTCATCAACCCTTTCCTATTATCATTTTTCATCGTTTGTTTTTATTTTCATTCGTCAATTCACCATTTTTAAATCAATAAATTTTTTTTTTCACGTTTCAAACTTTTATCTTGAAATTTCTATGTATTTTTTCCTTCGTAACTAATTCTAATTGCAAGTTAACCTTTTTTTTTACACCTAAAGGTCACACATTGTTGGGTTCGTTTAGTAAAAAGATATTGAAATACAAAATTTCCTTGGGTTCGTATACCACCGCGTTATTCCGGTCTACCTTACATACATTCACGTTAGGAATACGCAAAGTTGGACGAACTCTGATGGAGTCGAGGCACAAGGTCGTTGCCTAGTAAGGTTGTAATACAGTTGGTTGCAGTGGATCACGAATGCCAGAGCGTAAGAACAGATTACCAAGTCCTAGAGAGAAATAACACTACAGTTGGGCTCAAACAACGTCTTGGGCATCTAAGAACGAGTTAGAAAACGAAGGGACAAAAGAAAAAGAGAAAGAGAGAGAGAAAGAAAGAGAAAGAAACAGAGAGAGAGAGAGAGAGAAAGAGGGAGAGAGAAAGAGAGAAGAGTATATTAAAAAGGATGCTGTGCCTATTTCTTGCGACTATATTGTACGCTCGCATGTTTGACGAATATGTAGCGAAGAAGGAGTTGATGTGTATATGTTTGTAGTATAGAAAGGGACTCAGGAGCGTAAAGATCGTGTGCAGTGGGTAACAAGAGATTAAAAGCTAAAAATAAAAAAATATTGTAATTTAATTAAACAGTATTTTCGATTTATTGAAACAAGCTCACGTATTTGAATGGAGAAATAATTTTCCAATAAATTGAACATCTGAACAGAGAACATGTGTTTTATAAATTCGTATCAATGAAAAACTGCCTCGATTAAACCGATATTCGTTTATTCCATTGAATGACTTTGGTTTGTTAGGTCCCTCAATATCTTGCTCGAAGGGAAAGAAAAATAAGAAGAAAGAGAGAAGAAAAAGATAACTCATCGTACTAGTTTTTGTGAGTCTTTTTTCAATCGAAATTCCATTTCACTGCTTTGACCTTCACACTTGGAACGTAGGACGTTAGTGTTTGATGATATTCTTTAGAACACGAGTCTACACACAATCGTATGTGGATATTTCATACAGAAAATACTTTCGGGAATGCTCACATCCATTAATAAATTTTTATCTCTCCAAACAATCGTGTTTTCAAGTCCCACTGTCATTATTATGTGGAGCAATTAGTCGAGAATCTGACATTGCTAAATATCTTCTGACAAACAAAAATCTTTTGATGGTTCTGTCGATTTGTATTTGTACGAATGAATTTTTTTGTACTTGGAATTATAGTTTGAAATACATAAGCATTTTTTTTTCTTTTCCTTATGTTAGACGCATTCAATTTTGTTTTTGCACAGCAACCAAGATCAAGATATATTGAGCTCTATACATCGAAGTTCATTTGTAGATATATATATATATTTAGTCTAGAGCAAGATCAAATTCCTTAGAGGGACACAGGATACGAGAGCAGGATCGGTGAAAGTCGCATGTCAGAATCGCTCGAGCCTCACGAACCCATGACTCTTCGACCATAATCTCGAGCTATGTGTAGACATAGATATGCAAACTGTCACGACAATAGTCCGATCCTGACAACTTGAAAATAAAAACTTTGCAATTTCTCAATAATTCATAACATCGATCGAAAATTAAATAATTTTTCAGTTTAACAATAGAATAAAAACGCACATTTTTCAATCAATTGAAACTAAAAATGACAGTTTTATTTTATCGTTTTATTTTATTGTTTGGAGTTGAGATTTGAGAGTTGATTTTGTTGTTTGATTGTTGAGTTCATTAAGAATTATATAAACGTCACAAAAGCTGCAGAATTTCTTTATTTTTTATTTTACAAAGAAATGGCACTTTGTTTCGTAGTAATCACAAAAATAACTGTGTGGTTTTTTTCTTATTTTAATTTTCCTTCGTCAGGCTTAATCCCAGAACTTGTGGGCATAAAAATGAGAAAACAGCGAATACTCTTCTCATCAAAAAGTGACCAGATTTATGGGAATTTATAGCTCGACTGGCATAATATTTCGAGGGTGATAAAGATGGTTGATGTAAGAAAAATTTGGTCTTAAGGTATGTTTCGCGGTTGCCAGATGTGTGGCTCTCATGGGGATGAGATATCGGTGTTTGCGGCAGCAGAGAATTACATACTGGGTGAATCGATCGGTAATAAAAATAGTACTTGGTGAGCGCATAGAAAGAGAGAAAAGGAGAGAGAAGAGGAAGGCGAAGAAGAAGAAGAAGAAGAGAAAAAAACAGAAAAACAGGGGAATAAGAAACGAGGGACGAAGAAAGAAGGAATAAACTTTAATGGTAAGAGGAAGAGGAGAGAAAACGTGGCCGTGCACTATCGGAAGAGACGAGACAGGTAACAATTTACTTTGCGCTCTCGCGCAACAGAGAAAACTCTTCTTCTTCTTCTGAGTTGGTCGTGATGGCCGACGAACAGATCTCTCTTATTTTCAACTGTTTTACGCTACTCCGCAATGCGATCGAGTCTTGAGAACCGAGATGAGAAAGAAAATAAAACTAAAAAATGAGAGAGAACGAGAAAAATTGCAGACCAAATAAATTCGCGTCTCGTTTCTTCGTCCTAAGTGTCGGTTGTCTCTCGCGGCGTCTGAACCTTCGAATCAACCAAATACAGATGCACGCGTGAACTTTTTTACGTATCGTTTTAAAATTTTGCGAGATAAGCCATTTGGTTGCAAAAAATTCTATAGGGAAGCTGAGAATATTTGTTACCAACTAATTTTAGGTTTAAAACTGTTTTTTAAACGATTAGATGAAATCATAATTGCACGTGAGAAAAAATATGAAAAAAAAGCTATCAAAATATGTCACGATTCTCATGATGACTTTAAGCTGCTATTTTAAATGTCAAAATATTGCCGTTTCGTTTGATTGACAAGTATTTCAAAAAACGAAAGTATCCATTCGAAGGGAAACAGGGAAATTAAAATATCCAATCACCCCATTGAATATCCTTGGCACCTAAAGCTATCATGCAATTTTCTTCTTTCATCATAAAAACAAAAAGTATCATTAAATGAAATAATTGAATGGTCAAGTTTATCTCACCATAAGTGGAGGTGATTCGCGAATGCGTTTACTGTCATTTAATGTCATTGGAAGAAAAAAAAATTATATATACATGTGTATATATTTATTTGTATATTATTGTTTTTAACTAGTTGCGCCGTCAGTTAGAGCTGTGATAAGACACGTGCGAGAGTATCTTTGATTCTCGTTATGTGTGGAAAGACGAGTTTCCTGACAGAGATTATTACACCGAAGTGGTATGACTAAATTATACGCTGCTGAAGCGTCATGGCAGAAGAGCAGCCTGAGCAGCACGTGCTTGGCGCTATATACGTTTCTATGCATGAAAAAAAAAAAAATTATCTACATTTAAAAATTCTTACGCATAAACATATCTGTAATATGTGTATAAATTATACAATAAATTACATACACGGTGTCTCGAGTAATCTGAACGTATGGGAAACTATTTGATTCCTATCTGAACGAACGAACGTTCAAAATACATCGATTATTATCATTTTGTTTACAATTTTTTACTCGGCTGCTGCGCAATTCGTGAAACGGAAATGACTTTATTATTGTCAACGATTTTTACAGTGACGTATACTAAAAAAAAGAAAAAGAAATGATTTGCCTTCGAAAAGTTTCACTGATCACTGATCGTAAATCCTTTTCAAATTTTTCACGTAGTTTTATTGAATAAGTGGTGAATTTTTTTTCACAAATTCCTTAAAAATAAAAAATATTGAAATATGTTTTAATTCAAATTCAATGAAAAAAAAAATTAAATTTAAAATATGAAAATTAAATTGATATAAAAATTAAATTTTAACAATCGAAAATTAAAAAGTGAATTGAAATAAAAATGAAAAAATGCTCTGGCGAGACTGATACCTTGAAGGTTCATATTTGTGCAGAGAATACGATATCGTATATGAATCCTTACGTTTTTATTTACTAGCATTTTTCATCGTGACTCACACTCTCGTCTGTTTAAATGAGAAAAATCATGAAGCGTACCCTAATCTTATGCATCCGGTGTGAAAATAATTTGCTATACTACCCTACGAGTAAATATGAAAAAAATCGAGCACAATAGTGTATTATTAAAAATATTTTCCACTCTCTAATCATACTACGCGTAATTAGTTCAAAACTCACGCACGATTATTTCCCTGTTCGTATGCTGGCATAAATCAAAACTAATGGTCATTGTACGATAAATTTATTTTACGATCACAGCATTCATAACAGATAATCATTTAAAAAAAGAAGAAAAAAAAATCATCATCATTTTTATTAGGCGAACAAAAATTTTTGTTTGTCAGCGATGCAAGAGGAAAAAAAAACTGTTGAATCTCTTTCTAAATGAATTTTTGTGTTTGGAATCGATGATAAATATTTAAAATTCCTCCAACGAAGAAATCGAGTATTTCAGATCACTGTCGATTGAATTATTGATCAGACGTACATGCGATCCTGTATTTTAGTACCAGTCGCACAAGAAATAAGGGAAAAAGGAGCAATCAGAGTTATATCTATAGAATATACACGTGTATACATTTATTTATTCCTATCCACATATATATATGTGTGTAAAAAGACTTGAATATATATGTGCCCGTGTGTATATAAGTATCTAAATTTATCGTAAAAGCGAACGACCGCAAATGCTCGATCGTACTCGCGGACGACCATGAAACGTCTACACGAATCTCGAGAGACGTGGCTTCATATTTTCTTCGTGTATTATATGGGTCATTCCACGCCAACTGCAAGATACTTCATTTTTGTAAAACGAAAAAAAAAACAACAAAAAATATCGAGAATTGTTCCAAATACGAGAAACATTGAAAATGTATTATCCATTTTTTCCCTTTGTACTTTATTTGTAAATAAATAGGCATGAAATAATTCGTTAAGAAAAGGGAACAGAACTAAATCTTTTTATCAGAGTTTCACATTCTTTTCGTACGAAAGAATGTGTTTTTTTTTTAATGGGAATATTCTCAGTGATTGCTTAGAGAAATTCGAATTAATTCTTGGCCACTGTTGACACTTAAAAGAGCTGTCAGAACGAAATTCCACGAATCTTCAGATAATTTCGAGTGAAAAGCCCCATATCAGCAAACAATTGTTATTTTTTTTTCTTTTTCATTCATTTTTTTTTTTTTTTTTCACGGTCAAGAGACACTCGAATATTTTTCGTGCATCGCTGCTATGTGTGATGTACCAAGAGGGTACATACATATGGAAAAAAAAATCTCTTCCATGGACCAAAAAATGCAGCCTCCCAAAGTCAATAGAAAGTCCAAAGAGGGGCTCGATATTAGCATACGGTCGTAGAATAATTAACACGAGAATGAAGACAAAGAGCAAAATGGGCAAAGGTGCAAATGCAGTTGAAAACGTTAACCAATATTCAAATTTTATTCTACTCAAAGTTCCATTAATTCCTTATATTATATTCATTGCTTAAGAAGAAATTGGACTTTAGCAAAGTTGTCGAAAGTTTCGACGAAAAACGATAATAATTTTACTGAAGGAATACATTTTTTTTCAAAAACATTTCTTACTACAAAAAAGGCTATTGAACAACGGATAATACACCAGACATTATTGTTTTTCCAATAACATTGAAGGAATAAAAAAAAAAAAAAATTTGTATACACAAAGTTGTGATCGATCAAAAATTATAATGAATACACAAACTTTTTTTGTAATTGGAAGGTTATCCAAAAAATCGATAATCGACCATTATTAGTTTTATATACAAATCACGTTTCAATCGATGTTTTGTATATTTTTTTTCAAGTGGATCATAGTGGTTAAAAAACCTTGAAAAATGACTGCAAAATAAATTAAAAAAAATATATATAAAAAAAAAATGTATTTAACTGAATGATTGTATCAAAATGAGTTATCATTAACACTGTTAATTACTTTTGCATTCAAATTACGTTTGAACTGATTATTTGAATTGTTCAAGTGGGTGAGAGTGGCCACCAAAAAAGGCAATTGGTATAAAAAGTGAGTATTAAAGTATACATTTGCAAATGAAGGTGTAGGACGTATTGAACGAGGGTTATATAGAGGGAGAATCCGAGGGTTTAGTCCTCGAGTATCCTGTCTCACTGCCTACGTTCATTTTCAAGAGCTCATCGAGATCAAACAGAGAGAGAAAGAGAGAAAGAGAGAGAGAGACTGATTTTGTTCGTACGTTCGTTCTTGAGGCCGTCTCGCATTTCCAATAAAATAGCATCGGGGTGCGGGCGATACGTACGAAGAAAGAAAAAAAAACGCAAAGAATAAACGAGATTATACCGTCGTTTTTTGTTTGTTTGCTTTCTATTTTTATTTTTGGACTGACTTGGTTTTTGCACCTCGCTACGTATTGTCTTGCTTTGGAATCGGACACCCGGGCGTCCGGTCTTGGATGATTTTGTGAGAATGAGTAGCCACATACGTTGTGTACACTTTTTTCGTTTATTTATTTTAAGGAACGCTCCTTCGTCCCAAAGTCAAAGCTTCGATGAAAATTCATCGTGTTGTCATTTTATTTTGCACGTCACTTCATACGTTGCATTTGAATTTTCTTTCTAATTGAACAAGTTTTCTTCTCTTTCTATGGAAAATACGCCACGATGAAATCTATTTATACAAAAGCATTTGTAGCGTAGACGGAGACGGAAATGTCAAAGTTCTTGAGTTGCAATGCCAAGGTGACCTTATCGCGAACCACCAACTCATACAGAATTGCCAGCAAAACAAAGCAGCTGCGAGACGAAGCAAACACACTGTTCTTACGATAAGTCTACAGGACTATTTCTGCTGTTGAGGATATTGAGTTTGAAATTGGAAAAAATGAAACTTGTTAATGTTGATCTTTTAATATCGCGAGTTTCTTAATCGTCGGGAAACTTTGTTTACATCAAAATATACAAAATTTTAAAAATCTTTTCAGTTTAAGCAAAACCGAAAATGATGATGGAATTTTTTATAATTTCGTATGTTTTTGAATCAAATGTCAAAATTCCACGACGATTGATTTTTTCTATTTTCTAATGTGCCTCGATTATTATGAAAATCAAAATAAATGTCGATAGTAAAAATAAAAATGTACAAATAAGTACGAATTGTCAAATTAATTGGCCCCCATGTTACTCTCCACGGTATAAATAACTCGCGGAGCATTCTCAGAGGATTCTCTCTCTCTCTGTCTCAGCAGGGGAGCGATTTTGAATGAATCTTTGGCGGTTTGCGACTAAAAACGGGTTCATAACCCCCCCCCCCCCCCCTTCTCGCTTCTCGTCAACTCATTCTGCGAGAAATCGTCAGACGGGGGGCTCCAGAAACCATCAACCAAAGAGATGTGCTCGCACCACCACGTCTCTCCCCCCCCCCCCTCCTTCCATACTCTCAGGAGAGACGAAAGAAGCACAAAACCGTTGACACACGATCACAACGTACTTTATCGATCGTTAGCCGACGATGCGGGATCCCGAGCTCGGAACTTCTCGTCCTACCATCGCATGTCTCAAAAAAAATAAGATACTGCTTCGTAATACCATTTAAAATACTGGTTCTTCGATTTCGAGTACCGTTTTTCATTACATTTCAACTCGTTACGAATAAACACTGACAACGAAAACTGTTATTTCTACACCTTTCGTTCGAATCTTTTTAATTCATTCAATTAATCGCAAATATCATTTTTTTCATTCATTCTGTTAAAAAGATTTCTGTTTCGTACAGTTCGTAAAGTTTAATCTTGCAGTTTAACACTTAAACCGATCGATTCTTAAGGTAGTAGTCTTACGAGATCGCTTTTTCGAAGATTTAAAAAGGAATTTTATGATCGAATTTAAGAAAAATAAATTGTTTTGTTAACAAAAAGTTTTTTCATCGTCTTTTTTTTTACTATGGAAGAAATTTTTGAAATCGAACCTATTTTTGACAGTTCACAGGTCCACGTAAGCCTTTAATGCAATCAAAGTAATTAAATGTTAAATAATTATATTGCTGTGTCACTGACATCATTATTTTCATCTCAACGAGAATCGTTTTCATTGCGACTGGATGCTGTTTACGAGTGTCGGAAAATGTATCATCAAAAGCGAACTGCCGGTATTTTTATTTACACGTATATATGTATATATTGTGGTCAGTAATGAATACGACCTTAACATTCCAAAGTGCGTGCTGGCGAATGATTGGCTGCAAGCTCATTCCGATCCCTATTTTTTCGAACTGATCCCGAAGGTCTACCGATCGATTTTTCATGATTAAAGATATTTGATTTCAGGCATAAATTTTCGATATAAAAAACCGAGTCACTAATGGCGAAAAAGATCTTTCGATGAATTAAATTTCTCGTAATGTTCATGTTCGTATTCAATGAAAAATTCATTTCAATATAAAAACACACAGTTTTCAACTAATTTGGTCAAGTGTCGTATAAAAATGATCACGAGTTAAAAATTCTATGAAGCACTTCGACGTGTCGATGATTTTTGACAGTTTGTGTCCAAAAACAATTGAGGATTGTTGATAATTACAACATTGCGAAGATTTTTTTGGCATTTAAGAACGAAAACTGTAAAAAAAATCGAGACGATTTCTTAAAATATCAAAAAAATGAAGGCCAAAAGTATTTTTCGTCGTACTTTTGACGTTTGATTTCTCGGTTAAAAATAAAGAGACACGTTCGATCATGTCCAGTGGAATAACACGTTTTTTAAAATGAATATCACGAGACATAAGAGGGAAAATAAATACACAAAGTGCACAAAGTTTTAAGGACAGAAGAAATAAAAAAAGGGCCCTTTTCGATCCGTCCCTGGCCTCGAGACTTACTCTCTTTCTCTGTCTTTCTCTTTGGAGCTTGGTCTCTCGGGAGACTTGCCGCGAGATGAAAAAAATAAAGAGAGAGAAAAAGATAGTTGAGAGAAAGACCGGCGCGCGGGATCGGGCGGTCCGGCCGGGCGCTAACTCACCTCGTGCCACATTCCGCTGGTTATCCCGACGTAGCGAGACGAGAGACGAGGCACAAATCCCCGTTCCGGCGACGCCTCTCGGCACCGCAAAATTTACACGAACTCGGCAACAATAAAATAAAAAAAATAAACGAAGATAAATGTATTCCCGTATATTCAAAATGCTCGAATTCCACGAAAAAAAAAACAAAACAATCCGTTTCACGTCAGGGGTTGCAACAAAAATAACGAAGAAGTAAAAAAAAAATCACTGTCACTGCTAATAAGATCTTCGGAGATACAAAACTTATCAAAACAAACACACGCGCGTGCGCGCGCACCCACTTGTTACGCCATCATAACAATAGCAACAACAATCCAGGGCGCAAGCTCGGGGGAAACTTTGTTTTCTTCTCTTATTTCGATTCAAACTTTTCACGATTATTTTAACACTGCCGCGCACGTGTCCAATTCCCCGCAGAAAACTCGCAAATTCTAAACACGCGTACTCCAATTTTCTTGCAAATAACGCACTCGATGATGAATGTACGAAAAGATATGTTTACGGATTATTTTCAAAGCGGTATGAATAATGGTTTGTGCACGTCCGTTTCAGAAAGAAAATCCACGTCCAAATACCTTTACTTGATTTAACAGGATACCCGCGAATCTCTCGCGCTCGCGCGCGCGATCTTTGCTTGCTCTGCGGAAGAGCAGCTGGTTCAGACTGCAAAAAAAACGCCGACTCTCACGGTGGCCCCCTTGACGACGAGGATGCGCGATGCGCGCAAACGGGCAGCGGCGTTGCGCGGCCTCTGTACACTCTCACGATAGTCCCTTTTTGTTTATTCCTTTCTTTGTTTGTATTATCTCATTTTTTTTACAGACCACGCGGCAAACAGAACGCACTTAAACTTTTTATGATTTATGAATAGAAGCCAGGTTTCCGTTTTCCGTTATTTAACGATGTTTACGGTGTCGATTTTTCGTGTCGTAACGCGCATGATTTATCGCGCGCGCCCGCGCAACTTATTTAAACACACCACCAACCACTCGCGATTTATTTTCTTTTTTTGAGTACATATCGTACCAATGTTTACACCGAACAATTTTTATTGGGGAAACAAACAAAAATAATGCTACACTAAAGTAATATACTTTTTGGCGCGTATTCCCGTATTTGTTGTTGTTGTTTTTTTTTCTTGGTAAAAAATAATTTATTTCACATCAGGCTGACTATCAATGTTTTGGGTTGTTTCGAGCAATACGAAACACTTGCGATCGCATGTATAAACTCCTCGGAATTTCCAAGCCCCTGTACCTTCTCTCCCTCTCGATCTTTCTCTTTCTCTCCGTGCTTCGACGATATTCTTGCTCTGGTGGAGGACCGCGAGCTATTCCGCAGTGTGTGTGGTACATCTTCCAACGGTCACGGGATGGGATTGCTCTCTCCTTATCCCCACTCCCATTTAACCCCCTCTCCTTACACTGCCCCGCGGCAGGCTACCGTGGTGGGGGAACAAACACCACAGCTGCATTTCCCCCTCCTCTTTTTGTTGCTCTCTACGGATATCCAAGTTTCTGGCTTATTATTGCTTACCGAACTCACCGAAGCTCTCGGTTCTCAGTCGTTCGCTCTCCACGGTCTCTCGTGCCCTTGGTACCAGTGAAAATACACCAACCTCGACTCTCACCTCTCAAATACACCGAGTACTCCACAAAATACGAAACAAGTATTTTCTTTCGCGATCTACCTATCAAAATGGCGGGATAAAACATCGGCGCGAGATATAGTCACGGTTTAAGGTATTCCCTCAACGAATTTGAATATTTCACGAGCAACGAAACTCTGTGACGTAAAAACTCATTCCAATGAATGAAAAAAACTTCTAGTCTACTTACCGAACTATTAGCAGCGAAATATAACTTTAAAACCCGTCTAATTCATACGACACGTTGCGGACATGACCTGCCGCACGAACTTAAAAATGCATCAACAGAAAAATCGTAGATATTTGATATAAACGATCCTATGCATAGAAAAAATCCCAAATATTTCGTAGTCAACAAAAGAATTAACGATTGAAACGTCAAAAAATATAACCTGCCAGACGACGCATTTCCAGGAGGTTATGTTTTCTTTGACAGTTTCAATCAAATTTCTAACGCGAAGCTTATGCCCCTAAAAATACCTTAAAAATTAACTTTTGAGGACCAGAACCAGAAATCACAGCAAAACCACAGAACCTTCGGCCAACAGGAACATCCGGTCAAATTCGTCACTTGTTCTCCCGATTTTGACGAAGTTGTCGCGATCTCAAAATAATGGGGTCATGAGGAAACTCGAAAATCGTTCTAATCGTACGGAAATATTTATTACAGGAGGTACTCATTGCGAAGGCATCACAAAGTTCATTCTCACCCATGTATCGTGTATTTACAGAGTACATTGTATGTATAACACATATATATACAAGTGTATTTACTCACGTATAATATATATATGTGCGCACACACACGTATATAAGTTTGTATACGATAGTTAATAAGTTTGCATGAATATGGTCATCACTTTGACTGCCCATCGCACTCCCAAAATATAATAATAATAATAATAAAGTTTCATTACTTATCTTATTACCTAAACCGTCCCTATCCCTAAACATCTGTTCCATATATATTTGTTTTTTTATTGTGTTTTTTTTTTCCTTCAAGATTGAGGTTCGTGTTAATTAAATTGTAAAGCAGCAGTCTCGTAATGCACACGATTCTAAAAAAAAAAACTGAAACATGAAAAATCGACAGATTGAATGATTTATTTTGCTGTTTGTAACGAGTGACGTTAATTAACGAGTAACGAGCGATAACTGTTCGAAAAAAGATTCCTCAGTCGTTTGTAATCGATATTCCGTCAAAGCAACCTGAGCATGTGATCGCTGTACGCAGTCGGAGACGAAGGCTATACGTTGATGCAATTGTTCGTTCAGTACGAATTTTAACAAGTTTAATTTCAATCGTTTTCCTTTTTTTATGTGTTTATTTTTTTTTTCATTTTTATTGTTGATGTTATTTTTCATTCATTTAAATATATAATAGCTTTTACACAATGTCTTCCCCTCCTTCCATCGACAATTCGTGGTACACGTAAAATATATATAACACAAGTCGTAGCGATATATATATATATTTTTTCCAATTTTCTTTCTTTTCTTCTCGTTTTGTCACGTCAATCAAAAATAGTAAAACCATAAATCTTCTCTCTCTCTCTTTCTTTCTCGCTCTCCCCCTCTCTCGTAAAGATAATTTACAACATTCACCACGTGTCTATGTGTGTGTGTGTGTTTTTGTGTAATCCAATGTGTTTTTTTTTTTTTTAATTCCATTTCCTTAACACTACCTGACAATGAATTTTTCGTTTGCAATTTTGTATTTTTTGCCTCCTTCGAGGCACACCTATGAGTGACGACGTTTTCTTGTTTTTTTTTCTTTTTCGAGAAATACTTCAATCGACATATTATTTTTAGGCTCGATTTTGACTGAAACGAGAAAAAGAAAACTCACGTCTCCTCGGAACGTTTGTCGACCTAGAAATCTACTCACTTGTGATACGAGAAACATCGTAATTTTTTTTTTTAGCCTCGGCGATTAACTTCTAAACAGAAAAGAAATGTTTTTTTATCAACCGCTAAAGTCGTTTTGCTCACTCAATAAGCAAAATCTATGTTTCTCTTGAAAAACATTTAAACTCCCAACTTTTTGCACAATTTTTTTAATCGTCGTTCCCGACAAACGATAAGTCTATTTAACGTGACAATTTTTCATTCTTCATTAATCGATCTAATCTTGTTTTTCTTTCGAATCAGTTGATTCGAAAACCATGGATTGTTTGAAAAATCGACGAAACACTTGTAAATTGTCTGATTAAAAACTGTGATAATGAAAAGTGTGTATTTGGATATCGAGTGTTAAACTTTTCTGTATTAATTTCATTGCAAAATCGTTGGACGAGTGCTATTTCTGGTGGTGTTTTGCGTCAAACGATGAATGTCGCAGATACTCATCAAATCTTTTGTTTTTCATTGGAATTTAGTGAGAAATTAATTAAAAATAAAATAAAAAATGTACGTTGCACAAGTCAATAGCTCGTGCACTGTCAAGAGCCAAGTGTTATCCTTTTTTTGCCATTTGTTGTTGTTTCTGTTTCCTTTTTATATTTTTTTTACGTTTTTGCTTGTTTTTTTTTCTGTTTATTTGAATCTTTTCTGATTTGTTTTTGTTTTATTGACAGTCAAAATCACCTCGGGAATCCTCAATTCGAGATTGATCGCGCCAATTGAATAAAGGAGGAGCGAACTAAAGATTATAATGGAATAAGAGCGTTGCTGATTGGTGGTTAGCTCATAGAAACCTGCCCGTTAGCGAGTAGTCTCTCGATCGCTGCGTTTATGTCACCAAACGTTGCAATTAGAGCTGAAAATAAAGATAAATTTTTCATTAGTAATTATCTAAATATATCAAAGTCATAAATAATATTGATATTAATGATTAATATTTATTTATTAATAAGAGTCGAAAAATATCTCTCTCATTTATTGACTTATTCTCTTATTTTGATAAATATATTCCATTAATAATTAATATTCATTTATTAGCAGTATTTTAAAAATATTTCTCTCATTTTTTGACTTATTCTCTTATTTTGAGAAAGTATGCGTAAAATTGAACCTTGTAAATTGGCGTCTCTGTTGACGAAACCCATCGCCGTCAATTGTTCAAGTTGCGCCCGATAACGTTCTTCCGGTGGTGGTCCTGGTTGGCCATCTTCTTGACCTCCCCCCAATGCCACTGCGGATATCTGAAAATAATTCAGTAATTATTATTTATCCGCATAATTTCATTTTTCGACAAGTTTTTTTAAAAAAGAAAAAGCTTTTTTGAAGACAATTACCATTCTAGCCATAAACTGTGAGAGCGCATTCTGTTGACTTGCGTCAGCTGGACCGGAGGCTGGTGCATTCGGTGCTGGTGTTCCTGTAGTAGGCGTCGTTGTCGCCGTGGTTGGCGGTTGTGTGAGTCCCATACTGCAAAAATATTTAAAAAATACATTGAAAAACAAAAAATACTAATAAACTGCACGACATCCGGAGAAAGTCTCAAATCTACAGTAAAATATCGAACAATCAAATTTTTTTTTACATTTCATTCGAACATCGTCAGAGCAATCAAATAAATAATGGATATCGTCAACGACTTATTGCTAATAACTCTCCAAAAAAATCTTCTAATCACACTGAACTGGTAAATTATTTGCAAAGAAAAAGGAAAAAGGATATTTTTAAAGAATTAGTGTTTGTTTACTTTTTTTTACAAATGATGATAAAAGAAAACTAACCTTCCAACGAAATCAGGAGCAACAGTTCGTAATTGTTCCATTCCCTGTTGTATTTGCATTATTGCTGCAAGAGCATCCGGATTTGTAATAACGTTCTGTACCTGTGGATTTTGCATTTGATTTAAGAAAGTTGGTAGCATAGTTCTCATCTGTTCTTGCATTTGCGGATTTGATCTGATGTATGGATTAGCAGCTAAAATGCTATTAGCAACTGAAGGATCGGCGGCCATCGCTTCGAGCATAGATCTCGTGTAAGGAGCGTTAAGCATGTCGCGCATCATTTGAGGATTTTCCATCATCTGAGCGGCCAAGCTTTGCATTCCCGCGTCCATTATACCGCCTCCTTCTCCGCCAGGTACACCACTCGTCGGTCCTCTCGTCGTTGTTCCTCCCTCCCCCGAATTAGGGTTCCAAGGATTTGGCAATGGATCACGATTTTCTTGACCTTGTTGCGGATTAGGTACACCGTCGCTTTCGTTGCTATTTGTCACGAGGGCAGCAAACGGATTACGCTCGTTTGCCGCTGCCGCTAACATTGGCTCTTGTATCTCTCGATACATTCGTCGAAGAGCGCTGTGACCACCGGGAATGCTTTCTAAATTTGACAGAGCACGATCGTGGGTACGCATCAACTCTTGCAACATCGAAGGGTTCCGGGCTAACTCCAGGGTTTGCCTGCAATTCACACACGTACGACCAAGTGTTAATCACCACTTTTCTTGTTGTTTTTATCAATTCATGGGAAAAAGCGGAAACAAATTAAGATAAACAATCGTTATTCGATTTTTCGATGCTTGGCATCGTGTTTGTTATTTGCTTCGCTCGTTTTCGTTTCCAATAAATAAATCAATAAATTAGCTCATTATTTTTGTACTGGACTTGTAAAATGTGCGACGATCGATAACGACAGGCTTGAATGACTGATGAATAGAAACAAAATGCTAGACAACGAATTTAGCATTAAATTTATACTTGAATATTATCAACTCTAAATTAGTAGCGAGCGAAATTTTCAGCTTTCTCTCAAACTCATGGCGTTTCAGTTGGTATGTCACTTGACCTTAAGGCGCTTTATCAGTTGCGAGCGTGCGATAGAAATCACTAAAAATTAGGAGATAGGAGTCGATTTTCTCAGTAATACTTTTATGTTTCGAGAAAAATAAGTTTCACCGCATTCTACAGCGAAGGGAAAACGTGTTAATTTTTTTCTTCTTTCTTTCACCTGCTTTCATGACCAAAGCACTGAAGATACAAAAAAAATCATTGATGACTTTTATGAAGACAATTTCATGCTCTACAAGTTTAGTCCTTAGCATTTTTGCTCTATTGCTGAGAGATTCGACGGTGTGAGCGATAAAGCCGAGCAACTTTTTCAACTTCAATAATTAATAAATCTGGGAATCTGATTGTAAAAACAATATCAGAATTTTCGTACGCATTTACTAATTTACACAATTTACAAACAAAAATCTCCTCAGATATCGAAGTCGCTCCTCCAGTGAAAAATTTTAACTGAAAAAATTCAAACGGAAATAAAAAAACGTCAATTCTTACCTCATCAGCTCAGGGTTGTTGAGCATGTGACTTATTTCCGGATTACGTTGCATGAGCTCTTGCATCTGTGGATTCGCCGATACCATCATTCGTACACTTTCCGGATTGTTCATCATGCTTTGTACCAACGGATTATCAAACAATTGACGCATCGTCTCATGATTAGTCATCAACTCTCGCTGCATTTGTTGTTGTAGATCCATAAAGTTGGTAGATCCTAAACCGAGGCCTTCCAGACCCGCAAGGCCCCCTATGCTGCCCAAACCGAATGGAGTCGCTCCGACATCGGCTGTAGATCATTTTTTTTCATCAATCAATAAAATTTATCCACGCAAGCAACAGTCAAATATTTCAGAAATGTAATTTCTTGTAGTCTCATGAAGTTTGCTATAAACAACTGTTGGAAACTTGTGCAAGTTTTGACGATTTATTCATTTCCATCAATACAAGTGAAGCAATTGAAAAAACCCTCACAACTTATCATCTCCAAATAACCAATCGCTGATACAGTTTTTGTCTTTCTTGAAATTATTGTCAACCCAAATAAAGATCCTCTCAAAATAATGATAATGTTCAAATAATGAAAAAATCAAAGTTATGGCAGATTTTTAACAAGCGATTGTTTTCTTACCTGCTGGCCTGGTCGTGGATGAATCGGTTGTTTCTTGGGACGCGCTACGCGGCGTTTTGACCACAAGGTGTACCGTTAATCCATCTTTGACGTTGTGTGTGCCGAGAGTGTCACGATCTTTCATGATTTTTCCCGCAAATATGAGGCACAGCTGTTCCGGTTGAGCATTGAATTTCTTGGCGACTTCATTTTTGAACTAAAGCACAAAAAATTGAACGTCAAAAAAACGTTGAACGTTTTTACGTCTTATAAGTGAAAAGAAATACTTGAAATCAACGATTCATGAAGCAGTCAAAAAAAATTTTGTTTCAAAGTTTGAATTATCGCGAGAAATGTGAATTTTCCAAATGTTTTGCATAAAAATTGTTTGTAAAACCGTAGAATTGTTGACAGGAAAGATCGAAAATCGAAAATGCCGAATTCTTATAAAATTTACCACAAATGGAATATGCCATCAAAATCGAACGAAAACTTTAATCAAAACGTTTCGGTGAGTTGAATGATTTGATTTTAATGTTTGATGTATTTTATTTCGTATTATGCCACTTTGCCACATGATTCTTTATCGTTTACGATATTTACGCCTCGAGAAGACTTCGTGACGAAGAAGACAGTATTGTCATCAACAAATAAACAGAAAAAAAGTGGAAGGAAAAAAAAAAAGAAAAAGTGAGAACGAATGCCTAACCCATGAAAAACGAGTTGTCAAGAGTTCGAGTCACGCGACGACACGCAGAGAAAGGATAACGAGAATAAAAAGAAGGATCGATTGTCGCGTTTAAATGATTAAATTCGATAATAGGTGAAACTTACGTCTTTAATTGTCGCGTCATCCTCGATTTCGATACTCTGTTTTTCCTTTGGTGTTTTGACGAAAATCGTAATTTTCTTTGAATCCTCCTGGCCTTCTGCCATCTTGAAGTGGTTGATGACTCGTTACTTTCGATCCGGCCGGAGATTTTTTCTTTTTTTTTTCCCCTGCTTTTCAATGCTTCCGCGACGATCGTCGGTTTACCACGCGTATTCCCTCCCAAGGCACGAACACCGAACAGCCACCGAGGGCCGTCGAGAAACGGCTCGACGGGCTCGAGTATCTTTACCCCCTTTTTTTCCTTCCGCAGCTTTCTCTACACAATCACGCGTCTTACGTCCTGGTTTTTCGTCTCTCTTTCCACTTTATTTATCTTTTATTTCCTTGTTATTTCTAATCTTTTTTCTCCGTTACCGGTTTTCACTGAATTTACGTTTATTTTTATTAAATCTACGCTCAATTTTGTTGCACTGTGAGCCTGCGAACTTCGTTCACGAAATATTGTCTAGATGGCAATAATATTTTTAGCCTCTTTTAACGCGTTGACGCGTTCCGCGTTCCCCACCCGATGTGTACGTCTCGCGCGTCGATTTAATATTTCAACCAATCACAATGCTCCCTGCCACTTTCGATAACGTGGCCCACCTACGACTCGTTCGTCTTACGCCGCCGTTAGACCCAAAGTAATCTGACTCAGCCGGTTTTGTCCTCTTTTTCTACTTTCCTTCTTTTCTTCTTGTTGCACTTTTATCTCTCTACACGATTACGCAATAATTCTATGTATTACTGCGACATGGCTTTCGTACAAATCATTGCGATTCATAATACTTCACTCACGGAATCCTGCGGAAGGCAAGTTCACAATGGCCGAAACTCAACTCATGGCGTCTACTACACGTTCTCACCAACAGATGTCAGTATAAGTGTGTTTCGCGATGTTGTGAAATCACCTTAACGGCACTCCTTTTTATATTTCAATGATATTTCGATATTCAAAAAAATGAAAACTTCAAGTTATTCACGCCTGAGTTCTCAAAGACTGAACAATCGATTTTTTGAAAATCTGCATGACGTCCCACCGAAATTTTTTACTTTTCGGAAAAACATACGAAATTTTGTGACGTCCAAATAAATAATTATCTTTAATCTACGAAAGATTTATATTTCTTAAAAATAATGAAAATGGGAGAGAAAAAAAGGCGAACGGTTTAATTGAAAAATGTATCATTGGGTTTTTTTTATTAAGAAAACTATTACAAGCAAGAAGCCATGAGGCCAGCAACGTTTTCGAAATCGATTTTTTCCGTGATATTTTTCGTTTTGATATTCTCGTCCTGATTGGCTATGAAAATCACGGATTTGTTCTCCTCTTTCCATCCGTATTTTTTCACCCAATGTTTCAGCGTGTTGTCTGAAAATATAAGAATTATTGTTAATACATTATGATTATATTTATTTTATTAAAATATTAAAATGTTTTGAAATTTCATTATTTACCGTCAACACGTCCAAGTAATTGGGACAAGAGACTTTTATCTATCGTTTGGAAAGTGATGCCAACAACGTGGCAAACGAATTTCCTTATGGAATCCTCGAAGCCAACTATTCTGCCACAAATGTCACCCAGAGTCACAACTCTGTCCCAAAATATTTGGAAGTCGCATTGTTCTAATATGTCAGCGAGATACATTATTTGATTAATGGAATCTTCTTGCATCTGAAAATCATTGGAAAAATCATTAACACGTTGTCAATAGGGAATCAAACTTTTTAATTAACTTACGATTTTTTCGCTGAGCAAGCATTTACACAGAACAAAATCAGTGTGCGGCAAATTGGTCAGAGCTTTGAGCAAAATCTGGCAAGTAATATCAATGTTAAATCTCTGCGGATTCAATTGATACAATTTGAGTACAGCCAGATTGGCCTCAAGATCGTAAGCGTTCTCACGTGCTTGGATTTCAACGTATTTTTCCAGAGTCACTAGATTCTCTGGGTTGTATCTGTGAAAAAATAATTGACAGTTGACAAATAGAGGATTTTTCCAGCCAATTGTTACAAGCTACAAGTTAAAAAGAAAGTAGTGACTTTTTAATGAAATTTGATAATTGTGCCAAAGCATTTGTTTTGCTTTAATTTTGGTTGATTTTTATTGAAAAGTTAACCATATTGTTTAATGAAATTGAGTACACGAAAAAAAAATATAATGTTTTTTACAGTGTACTATTTTATAGTTTGTTCTTGTTACAGTTTATCTGACAGTTATGGATTTTTATTTTTAAAGGCCATTGAACATTGAATCTGATCGAAAGTTTCGGGAATTTTTTCTATTTTTTTGTTGTTGTTGTTATAACTAGAATTGTTGTAACGAAATAAACAGAAAAACTCGTATTATATGAAATACTTCGTATTGCCCCCTTAAGATTAAACACGAGTATCGTAGTCGAGGATTTTCAACCATATTTATAAAATTCTAATATACAGCGCGCTTTTAACCTAAAAAAAGTGACAAATGTCTAGTACGCTTTTAATATTGCCATCGATCGATAGAAATATACATAAATCTTACCTTTCTATGCCTTTGAGCATGTCTACGATGTTTTGTCTCATAGCGGCCGCCATTATGTCGGAATTAACTTTAGTTTCTGCAATTTATTTAATTATTAGAAATACACGTTTCGCAGGCTACAAAACCTAGGAAGCGGAGCAGGGCATCGGACGGTGTCGCCGCCGAATTCTGGAAGCGTGAGCGTTGATTCGTTTATTGGGAACAGTGTCGGTGCGTGACGTTCGTTATCTGAACTACGAGTTTCCTTAGAATTTCACATTTTCGATAAATCAGTGTGGTCGATTTACTTGCATGTTTTATGTGAATAAAAAATCCTTAAACACATAAGAGAACCGCGCAGTTGAATGAAGATTAAAAAAATTAGTTTATTTTACAGATATTTCATTGATTTTGAGATGAAAAACAGAACTCTAATATTTTCTGTTAACTCGGATGATACATGATCTCTAATTTCATTGCTGAAAAGTAGGAACAAGACTGCGAAATTGTCACTCGCTCGTTGCTCTCGTAACATTTTGCTTAATCGTGGCGATCCTGGCTACACAACAAGCGGCTTGTTGTATCTTGTATAGAATAGTTGCATATCGGAACTCGGAACCTCGGAACTTGTATCGGACGAGCGCACGCGTACGATACCGCAGAGAAAAATAATTGTTCTGTTCACGCGAAGGTTTGATGGAGTTGAAAAGAAAATGTGTGAAAGGCTTTTGTAAATTCTAGTAATACGTAAAAAAATGAATGTAGATCGAGTTTAGTTTTGTTCCGTGTTCTGTTTTCTCGAAATAAGGGATTCCGGCAACGTGTGTTGCGCGAGTGTGTGTGCGTGTGTGTGTTTGTGCCTACGGATCGTACATATCTGCTTCTCGATGTAATCCACTAACTTTATCGAGAGGCTTAATCATTCCGCAACATATTAGTTATCGCCGGTTGAGAGAAAAAGTTCAAGTGAATCGTAGCCGAAGTAGTGATCAACAATATTTTTTAAATAAATAATAGATCGCGGCGAGAAAAATCATGGGGAAATTTAATATTGATATTAAGTACCTATCACAGGAGCACCTCACGGGCTTCGAGAATTATAAGGTATGTCGATAAATTTATGTACTATTATATATACATCGTTGTAATACATTTTCATAATATTTGTTTTATCGATTACGAAATTTTTCCTTATCGAATTAACACGTCATTACACTTATGACATTTGGCTCCTGATTTTTTCTCTCTTCGTCACGAAAACTAATGAATCAATATTACAGTGTGAAAACTATTCCTTATTAATTATTTACAAGTACAAATCGTACTCAGATAAAGCCCTAACGGGCTCTTGACTATCCTTGTCTTTTGAAACTATTACGAAGTTGAAAATAGTCATTAAGACTTTACATTCTTTTTTTTTTGTATCTTTTTCAATTATTTCTCATCAACACGAAACATTTTGTGTATGAAAAAAATATTTCAACATGTTTATAGGGTATTAAGGGTTTACTACGTTTATTTATTGATACTTCATTATATTTATCTCTGCAATACGTTTAGTTAAGTTCTGCTAAACGGTTAAGTTTCTGCAAAACTACAAAGCTGGTATTAAGGGAGCTGTCATGAAATATTACGAAAAGTATGGTGAACAAAAAAAATGAAAAGCTTTTAAAATGTGATTTGAATGCTCCGATAAAAAATTCAAAATGAGTGGAGAAAAATGCTTGAAAAGAAATGTTTTTGTCTGTAATTGTAAGAAATTCTTTTCTTCTTTATTACCAATCGTTTTAACATTGATTTTATGCCTTTTTGTTTTTTCTTACAATCTCCAAAAGATTAATAAGTAGTTTATTTATTCTTTCAAATAAGCTTAGAAAAAAATCTGATGAACAACGAATTCGTCATTTTTCTTCGGTAAAAATCCTTGTAGATCGTGACACCAGCTGTAAATATAGTTTCATGACTGTATTTTCTTTTTTTATAACAATAATGAAAAAAATCGTTGAATCACACGTGGTAAATATATTTTGGACAGGACGTCAAACCAAACCATATACTTTCCTGAAGCTTTATCCTTTTTTATGAATATTTCTTTGTTTTGTATATTCTTAACCTTTTCGAACTTCTCGGAACAACAACTTCGAAAAAAATTGTATTTACACACGTTTGCCATAAAAATAAAAAATCATTATTCAAATCCAATAATTTTTCACTGCATTGCTGAGGAAACGAAATAAAAAAAATAGAGTTTTTTTATACCGAGTTAAATGGTCTAATTGGACGTAATGAATGTGAATTTGTATGAGTATGTCTTGTTAAACTATAATTTTTTTAATAACAATATATTTGAGCCAGCGTCAACAAACGAATAAAAAATTTCACACGTCATTCTGCTTTCGGAATTTTCGTCTTTTATTTATGACGAAATTCTCTACGATATTACTTCTTAGATTTTTTTTCTAAGCTCGTTTATTCGGAAATGATATCAATTCGTTGATAAAATATTTTTATTCTGATATTTGACGCTGATTGAACGATCTGGTGAGGGGGAAAAAAGCAATTTATTATGCAATCGTATTTGCCATTGGACGTGTGTACGCTCTGTAATTAAGCAAAACGAATATCTACTTATTTTTACATAACTTACCGCAACGATACAATTAGACAAAAAAAAAACACTTTTTCACAGCGATATTAATAGACGATTTTTTTTCGTTACCGGTAAACGGTGATAAGCAAGAGCTTATTTGGTTTATTTAAAACTCATGATAAAAACGAAACAGCATAAGTGAAAAATGTTGAACTCATTATTTTATGTTCCCATTGATTATTCATCCGAGCAAAGAAAAAATCTACAGCTGTCACACCACAGAAGATGAAAAACGACGGTCATTAACGTTTCATTTTTTACTTCCTTATAAAATAATAATGCAATGACATAACGATAAATAATAATTATCAATAATTAAAAATATCCACATAAATAAATCTCTGCTAAAATCTTCTGGCCCGATTTTCATGCGAACATCATTTCACCGATTTTGACAAATTTTTTGAAGGAATGAACCAATCACGAATCATGATGAGATCACAGACTGTTTGACATTCTGATGAGTTGTTTATAACAAAGAATGCAAAGAAAAAAAATCACTTTTTTTAACCAACGTCGAACTTAAAAAATCCACCAGTAATTAAAAAATGTAGATAAATAAAGTACATCAATTAGCAATTTAAAGATGAATATTAAACAAAAAAAAATGAACGGTGGTTCGGGTTTCGATTTCTAATAGCAAAAAAATAATAGTCTTCGTTCGTGAACTTGTTGAAATTTGAAAAAATCCTCATTATCGATTAATCTATTTTATTAAATCTTAATTTTTTCGATTTATTCATTATTCTATTAATTAATAATATTAATCAATCTGAATATTTTTAATTTTTGTTTACAGTATAGTTCTCTGGATACCAGCCCTCTAAGCATTTACTTGATGCACCCATTTTGGAACAGAGTCGTACAGGTGAATAATTATATCTTTAATTATCAAATTCTTCAGATTTTCTTTTCGATTATTTATTTAACGATGTTTATCATTTTGTAATATTTACAGTACTGTCCGAAATGGGTTGCTCCAAACGTGCTAACTTTTTCTGGATTCCTCTTCACCGTTGTCAACTTCCTCATGTTTGCCAGTTACGATTATTATTTTTATGCATCCAGCGACGATCAGTCTGCTTATCCTCCAATACCTAAATGGGTATTTGCATTGGCAGCCTTCAATATATTCATGGCTTATACCCTCGGTAAGTATTTTCGTTGTATGTTTTGCCAACAAAATGATAAAAATTAAAAAAAATGTGTCTTTTTTTCTTTGAACCACAATTCAGCTGTTGATGTTTGCAATTTTTTAATAGAATTTAATTATTCCTCAATTCCGACTTGAAATTTCATGCTGTTCGAAATTATTTACAATTCTCATTTTTCAATGAAAACGAAACTCGACAAATAATAAAATGAATTGTTGCAGACGGTATCGATGGGAAACAGGCGAGAAGAACCCAAACTTCCGGTCCATTGGGAGAATTATTCGATCATGGATTGGACAGTTGGACGGCGATGTTAATAACAGTTTGCATGTATTCTGTGTTTGGTAGAACCGATCACAGCGTTTCTCCGCTTCGAATGTATTTCATTCTGTGGAACGTTTTTGTTAATTTTTATCTCAGTCATTGGGAAAAATATAACACGGGAGTACTTTTTTTGCCTTGGGGTTACGATGCCTCGATGTTGGTGAGTTTGAAAAAAAATATAAAAAATAACACAAGATTTTACCACGAAAACCAAACTTACGTCATTGGTTTAAAAAATCAATACATTTATCAACGAGTTATGGAATAAATTAAATTTCACATCAACAGCCACCCATTGAAGTGATAAAATTTGAAAAATGAAACGCTATTTAGAAACTGTGAAAGAAACAATTGTTATCGTAGAATTCGTTTGAAAAGTTATTCGCAGAACATTGTAAATATTTCAACACGATATTTTCGAAGTAAATTTCAAATTTTTACTCAAAATATGTGAATCCGTTGATTTCACGTACAGAAAGTCATAAAAAAATTAAATTTCTGTGAATCAAAATTTCAATGCAAAATTCATCATCACGTTTTTTAAATTATTTTTTTATATACATTTTTTTTATCATAGGCGACGATTATCGTGTTCATACTGACGAGTATAGGTGGACACGAAGCATGGAAATTCGAGCTCCCCGGTGGAATTTCAGCAGGAATTATGTTCGAAATGTTGCTCTACGTGAGCGCCATAGTCTCAAATTTGCCTGTTGTACTATGGAACATTTACAAGTACGAATATACTTTCAAAAAATCCAAAAACATGTTTCATTCATTTGTTTATTATAAATTAATGTATTAATATTTATCGTTTATTATTTATCAGATCTTACAGAGACAAAACTGGCAAAAATAGAACTTTGCCAGAAGCCACGAGGCCCCTTGTGCCTCTAGCTGTACTTATGGCTATTGCGACTTTTTGGGTGACGCATTCGCAGATTGACATCCTCGATAAAGATCCAAGAATTATATATTTTGCTATTGGAACGATATTTTCAAATATATGTGTAAGTTCATCATTCAAAATCCCACAATTATTATTTAGTATGGGTTTATTTTCCATAATTTCGCAATTATTTGATTCACTATTATCGAAAAATATGAAGTGATTTATTAATTTTAATAAATATTGAATATTTATCGCTACTTATAACAAAATGATGAATTATTGCTTAATAATTTATCTATAATATTGCAACAATGATCATTTACATGTATTTTTCAATAATTCTAGAATTATCACGATTAAATGAATTATTGGAATATTTGTGTATGATATTTAATCAATTATAATTTTGATAAATATTGTAACCTTTTTTTTTTTGAATTCCGAAATAGTTATAGGCTCTGAGCTTATAAGAATTTCCAAAAATTTGATTTTTTACAAATGTTCCTGCAAATTTAGATTATCAAGTAATTTGGTTACAGTGTCGATTGATCGTATCACAAATGAGTAACACCAGATGCGAAGTTTTGCCATGGATATTATTGCCAGTTGCCGCAGCAGCAATATTTTCGTACATCTTGCCACGTTACGACCTTGAAATCATGTACTTCGTAGCTATTTTCGCTTTGGCTGCCCATATACACTATGGAACGTCTGTGGTAAGAAAGTTTCATCAAAATATCCTACAATTCATAGTAAAAATACAATCGTTATTGAAGTTGATCTGCTCAAGTTTATAGAAACTGTATTGAAAAATTTCAAGTAATAACTACATTATTTCAGAAGCTTCGAAATATTCCTAAACTTCTGTCAGGATCGAACGAATTTGATGAATTCATAGAAAAATTTCAGTTCGATAATCACAAACAATGTTTTTAGCATTTTGTTTTTCAAATACTCAAGAATTTTTCGTAATGTATTAGACAATTGTGAAGATTTTTCATTATTTTAGATTGAAGAGTAGGCAAAACATTGGAAAAACATCGCTCTTCAATCACCAATAATTATGAGCGTTGAAAAAGGTTGTAAATCAGAAATTAATTCGAAAATTTATATTCTCAGGTTCGTCAAATGTGCCATCATTTCCGTATCAATACATTCCGCATAAGAGAGCACTCCGAATGACTGCTTGCCGACGATGCATGAAGAACGAAGAGAGAATAAAAACCAACAACCAACTACAAAAGGGAAAAAAAACCATAAGAAGAAAAAAGAAATACGGGAGAATAAGAGATCTGACGTTCATTGAATAATTTGTATGAGCCGATTACTGACGTAGAAGAAACTTTACTGATAAAGTTGATAACGTTCGTTACAATCATTTATTATTATTTAGTAAATAACGAAATAAGAAATGACAACAACAAGAAAAATCGAGTTTTGCCACACGTGCGTATTGTTCGAATGAAAAATCAGTGAAATCCATATCGTGACAAAATAATAATATAAATAATTATTGCGAAAAACAAGCATCAAAAGGTTATTGGCCAAGTGACTATTAAAAAGCATATGTTTTTTCGCACAATTATTCATTGTTATTACGTTTTGTCTAATATGTTTCATTTTGCTTTCGTTTGAATAATTATTTGGCAGTGAACGCGAATTTCCGAATGTTTTCTCTTTTTCTCAAGCCATAAATATCTCACGTCACAAATTTTCTAGCATCACAAAGTTTTTTGTTTTAGTTCAATCAGTTAATTAGTTGAATTATCTTTTCCGTTCCGTGCCACCGAAATTTGCCTTGACATATTACTGTTTTTTCAATCAACTTTCAATTTCTACTACCTCCACTTTTTTTGTCTGTTTTTACTAGTCCGTTTTCTTTGTTCTTACGGGTAACAATGACTTTTTTACTGCCAGTTTTGAATTTGGTTTTTGGACAATGTCTAGACTTTAAGGCACACTCTTCGTTTTCATTGTGCATCGTCCCTCGGACGATTGATTTTTTTTTAAATAGAAAAGTAATTAGTTATCGTTTGTCTATTTTTTATGATTTTTTCTTTTAAATTTAATTATCATCTGCAATGAAATGTATGTGAGACTGTTTTTCATAGACGATAATAGTCGGCGGTTTGTAGGCCCGATTTAGACGAATGGCGGTTCGATTGAACGTCAAATTTCCGTTATAACTATGTAGCACTACGAAAATTTGTCGTTTTTTCAATATCGCTATTTAATTGCCAAACTGGCGAGCTTGCATTAATTTTTTTATTCGAGTAAGCTAGTCGCTAAGTTGTATTTTCAAAATCGAATAAACTACGACACGGAATCGCGATTCGATGGGCAACAACGTGTTATGAATGAGTACAAGCGATGAAAATAACTTGGGAGATAAAAAAAATGAACAAACAAACATGACTCTGATCGAATGATACAGTTTCGAGTTAAAGAAAATATGATAAGACAGCTCTGTCGCATATTATTGTAAAATATTATTATTTATGTAATACGATGACAAAGAATTGATGAAAAAATTCTATGCAACTTCGTTGTAAGCCTGAGAGAAATCACGTTATTGTAGCGCCTTGGATATTGAGTTCGTGTTTTTTTTTTTTTGCGAACGTCTTTGAACGAGGCTTCACCGAAGAAATTAGCTGCCGATAGTCATTTGAGCTGAGCATCGAAATATAATGAATTTTGTTTTCATTTATTTATGAACAGAAAAATAGTAGATGTCGATTGCGATCTATTTGCAGAATTCATTAAATAATTTTTGGGTTGTTTTTCTCGTCCCTTAATTTAGTTTTTTATTTTTGTCAAGAATACAAGAAATCGATGGGGAATGAAATTTATTTGATATGCGGCATAATGTTAAGTGGTATTTTTGTTCAAAATTATTGTCTGATTACGTTCCCCGATAATTCTTTTATTTTTACACGTAGAAAATTATTTAACTGAAAAATACTGAAAAATAACACAATTATCGATATTATTATGTTACACATCTTGGTCGGACTATGTCGAATCTTTACGTTACAGCGTCACACAATAAAACATTTGAAACCTTTGCCAATTAAAGTGCTTCCGATTATGCGCATTGCAGTTCGGTCGATAAAACGTTCAAAAGAATGGATCCAACGAAAAAGTGACAAGGTTTCATGATATGACTGAATGAATTACAGACTAAAATAATATCTTAAAATTAACAAAATGTTTGAGGATTAGTTACACATTCGTATTCAAAATTTGTATTAGATACAAATACTCAAACTCTGCAGTTGTTCGAAAATCGAAAAAAATCGGTTTTCATCTTTGAAACTTTACAAACATTGATTTGCCTTAATAAAATTTTCTTAAAATATATTAGAATGTTGATTTAACAAAATATTCATCGACAATCATTCTGACATTTTTTTCTGAGTTTTTCAAAAAGTTTTTAATATTTTGACTATTGCATGGAAATGTTTGTAACGTTTCAACCTTTCGGCTGCACCGTCGGTTTAGTATTTTTCTCGATTGTGGGTGATACACAATTTTAGCTCTCTAACGACGAACAATAGTTTGGAAACATTTTGAGCACCAAACAACCGCGGTATAAAATAAAAATTGAAGAATTTAAGCCGGAGAAACAAGAGTTTAAAAAACCGCCAGTGAACGTATGTCGTGTACAGCCGAAGAGTGAAAATGAATTTTCTAGATTCTTGGCAAACCGCTAAGTATTGAAATTTTTATCAAATAAAATATTCAGCACGAGTTTATGTGTAATTCATCCTCGGAATCCAACACTTTTTTCATCTCAAACTGACTGTCAAATAACTATGTTCCTGTGAATGAAAAAAAATGGAATTCAAGCAACTTGGAAATGGTCAGCATTAAAAATAAGCAAAACGATAATTTGTGTCGTTTTGTTTGGCATAGTCCAGCAAAAATGTGGCAACACAGTAATCACTCGTGGAATATTTGTTTTATGGACTGTATTTAACGAGTATCTCGTTTCAGTTCGAATTGAAAAAAAAAAAATGAAAGTTATGAATCTTCAGTTGATTTTATTATCGGTAGCAAAAATATTACAATGGAAAGTTTACGAAGCTTTGATTTGTAATTAACCGAAAAAATAAATTGGCACAAATTGTGCATTTTCACATCGATATAAACGATAAAGGAAAAGCCATGTGTTAATGAAACAATTAATATGCTTTTGACGATCAATTAACCGTGTTTAAAACGAGAGGAGAAATCATGATTTCGATTTGAGTCGAAGGAGCGATACGGTATCATTGCAACTGAGAAGAATATGTACAAACTAGTCTCAAAAAAACTAACTGAAATCTCTATCTATAAACGATGTATTATATTCTCCGAAAGTGTGTGGCTCAAGATAAATTGTGTATATATAAATCTATAAAAAAATAAATAAAAAAAGGTAAACAAAAATGACAGCATGAGTGCGATATGTTTGGATCTTGCTGAACACCTAAGATTCATGAGATAATGTATAAAGTACATTAAATATGAAGGAAACTGAATTTAGGCCTATCTTATAAACAAAATGTTACCAAATGTAAACTGTAAGGTGATATTTTTATCGTTTTATTTAACTACCTATTTTTCTTGTAATAAATTTGTGCCGCATAAAGATAGAGCAAATTTCTTGCATGAAAAAATTAGTTCCCCTTATTCAATACTTTAGCAAATGTAAACTTAACCAATATTCATTAGCTCAGAATTTCGAAAGCCATGCTTTAAGATCAGAACGTTAAAAAATATGGATAACAATAAACGATGTTTTTAATTATACAATATGATATTTCTTTTTTTTTTAGTTAAATGCCAATTTTCAATAAATGATATTCGATCATGTTCGCTGCAGACTTTTGCTTCTGTTCCTTTTGTCAATCAAGTCCAATATTGAACTGTTCTGACAGATGAAGTTTACAATGAAAATAAGTAAACAAAAATTTCATTATTTATGAAAAGTCACGTTTATCTCAAGTCATTTAGTTAAGCACCGTATTATTAGACAACAATGTATTTATGTATTTGCATAACTATAGGTAATATACATATTGATGATATTATTTAAGACCGAGCGCCTTGGCTTTTATTTCTTCTCTTTCCTCAGGAGGTGGAAGGTAAGGTTTAATGCCAGCTAATCGGCGTTCACGCATTACGGTGTTCTAAAGAAAAAGAGTTATCAAATTAAAATAACACTTTTAACGGAGTACGTCTGCCGCAGTCATGTTCAAAATTTAACTTTTGACACTTAACTATCGAAGATTTGGATATAACTTTTCTATGTAAAAATATACAAACTTTCGGGAAAAATTTGTAATCATAGAGTTTGGAGTTCATTCATGTAATAAAATATTCGAGTTCATTACCCAAAATACTCTGCAAGTGTTGTAATTGACAAAGTACGGTTTGCAGAAGTCCTTATCCTCATAATTTTCAGCCGCACACTTCAACGATAAATCGTGTTCCTGGAAGGTTTTATGTAATCTTTTAAATCTTGATATTCTAAAAGCAAAATTTATGTTTTCGTTTTTTTGTTTAATTATGATTGAACGCCATTAAATGCACCTTAATACATGGGTTACTTAAAACGTTGTGTGTTTTTGTATTTCCAAGATATGCCCGTTCATTTTTCGCCTTTATTTTGTCCTCGCTCGATGCCATACTAATTAATCACGTATTAATTTTGTACAGGGAATTGACATTGTTGTGAAACAGTTTTGAGGTTATGAATTGTGTGGTCACGATTCTCCTGATGTATATATGCGATGTATACTGCGATTGAAAATACTCCGAAAATCTCATTGGGTAATGTTACCGACGAAATATATTGTAATTTACATATTTTCGTTTATATTTTTATATTTTGTCATCTATATTTTTATTTATCTTCACTGTAAAACTGTTTGAGCTTGTCCAACAGCTAACCGGTCACCCAACCAAGTATTTACCTCTTCCGAAACTACTTATCTCAAGAAATTGCCGAAATTGTCAAAGTCGAGACTTAGCAATGAATAAACATTTAAAAAAATTTATTTCGAAAAATGTTCAAAATACACCAACAGAATCATTTCTTAATTTACGCTTACAGTTTATTGAAAAAAAAAAAACATGAATAAATTATTTTTCAATTGAGTCACACATGAGAGGATTCGTCCCCGGTGTCCGCAGCCATTGCTTCACGATTTTCGTACGCCCAAAAACCATGAAATTCGATCAGTATACTGACCATTGTGTCGCCTTGACCACTGCAACGATAATAAATTATTGTTAAATAAACTTTGAATATAAACCAAACAAACGAGTTATATGCATTAATCAACAAAAATTGGTTGATACACCACTTCTTTTTTGAAGATGAAAAAAATGTAGAAAAACCTTGAGTTAGTTTTCGGAATATTGAAAATATATTAGAAACTTGTTCCAATCGAAATGCAAAATTGTTTGCCTCATGGTTATTTCTTAACTTTCATACTTTCCATAAAGTTTTTATCATTGCTCCGACGCCTCAGAGGGCCGACGAAGGTATAATATGAATTTTTTTAAAACAGTTGAATTTCTCACCACGAAAGAAGATCCTGCAGGGTTATTTTGCAAGGGTCTGCTGGTTTGACCATATCGAAAATTTCGTCTTTCACATCTTCGAAAGTTACCGGCTCTTGTCCGTGTATCGTCATTTCTTTTTGAATTGCCTGCAATAAGTCGAATTGTCAACAAAACGGTGTAGCTCACATGAGTTTTTGATAATATTTGGTACTAAAAAAAAAAGCATGAACTTTTTCATGAAAACTTCATTTTGCTAGACGAAAATATGGTCGACTGATCTATTTTTTTATTGAATCAAATGATGTAGTTTCGCAATTCAACAAAAAAATAGATGAATTGACTATATTTTCTTCCAACAAAATGATTTTTGCTCGTCTGGGACAGGGTAAGGTTGACTCAAAAATAGTTGCAGCAATTTATATACCCGGAAGAAGTAATTGAGGCAAAATGTGTCCAAGTATCCTTGGTTGTTGATGTCCAGTATACGAAAAAGGTAATGGAGGCTCTGAGGCTCGTGACGATTTTCGAGGGCAAGAACGAAATCCAAATAAGTTTTGTAGTCCATTTCGCCTTCGTAAGTCAGACATTCTTGGAAAACTCTCTCGAGAAAGACGCCCGTTAGAGTGCCAGTTCCATATCCAGACAATTCGTCTTTGTTGAGCATTCCGTTGTGATCTCGATCCAAATTCAAGTATTGACCATAAACTTTGAGTGCCGAGGGAGCAGAGAACCAATTGGCCTCTTGAAGAACTTTCGGCAAATCTTCGTCTCGAAGTTCCAACAAATCATCGAGAAAACTGCAGGCCAAAATATCCTGGATTCGTACTCTACCGGTTCGCAATGGATCCAGGAAGAACAAAAATTTTCTTACTGCGGTACAGACGTAGAACGAATGGAAGGATTTTTCCAATCCTTCCAACTGTGGCAGCGAGGGTATCAACTCCAGGATATAATTTTCCAAGTCCTGTAGAACATTTAAAAATTTGTGTGTGATTAATAGTTATTTTTAATTTCCTATTTATTAAAAAAAGGGAATGACTCTTAACTCACAGATTCCCTGAGAAATCCTTGTCCCGTAACGTCGTACAAGGAAAGGCCTATTCTTGTTTGATGGAGCCAAACTTTTCTCATAACATAATTAAACAGAGCCATTATACTGATGCGACCATGAGGATCTCCCTGCTGAAGTTTGGCAAAAACAACTGCTGTGAAGTAAGTACTGCATTTTGGTCCGGCGAGTTTCCCAGCGCGTTTGAAATCCTCGTAATTAATGAGTTGCTCATCACCCATCAAAGGTGGAGTATGATGTTTGTCCAATAACGACCAAAGAGCTTTCAACTCATTATTGTCCAACAATTGACGAGATCGTCTTTGGAGAAATAAGGCACGAGTTTCTTCTCGCAACTTTTGCGGTAATATTTCATCTTCTTTGGGTAGCTGCCGGAAGGATCAAAAGAAAAGTCAAATTATATGTGTTTGAACGTTTCACGAAGCTGTAGAGAAAAAAGATATTCTCAAAGTTTATAGTTCGGAAAATTGTGTTTCGGAAACTTCTGAATTATCAAAAATGAAAAAATGGAATGAAGTGATGAAATGAAGAATAAAGGTGTCTTCTAGAAAAATCGATATGAGCATTTTGGAGGTTATATTGTTGAGCGCTTTATTTCCGAAACGTAAATATTATCATAAATTTCTTACCTTAAAGTAAAATTTCGGAATTATTTTGTACGTCACATCACTGTCCTGTGCTTTTGTGCCTTTCCACTGTTTGTAAATAGACTGGAAGTGGTCTTCTTCATATTTTTCAGTTTCCTGAGGGTCGACCTCATCTTTAACAATCGAAGGGTGTATTTCGTTTGACTCGTTCTCTTTAATGCGTCTTTTATGCTTCGATATTATTCTTACCTTTCTTTGTTGCTATGCTTCTTTGCAGCAAAGTCGTCAAATCCATCGTGATACCATGCTTGACAGTTCATAAACAAATAAACTCATGCTATTTACCACTACTGACCGGATTTTAAAATTAGTACATATACATATCAAGAGATGCCAAGTATTATTAAAAAAAAGAAGGGAGCTAACTTCACGGAGTTGGCAAGAGGCTCACCAACAAACAAACACACACGCGACACACACACGGCTCGCACCCATAGTCGTGGCTCCTGATTAAACGAAAGAAATGACAGTTACATGACGATAATATCACGTGCAATTTATTGTTCAAGTAAAATAACCGTAGTCGATTTTAATATTTCATCGGTGATCGGTGATATTATTGTTATCATCTAGGTTATGTGAAAAGCAAAAAAGTGACAGAAGTCAAATGATAGATGGCATAAAGCAATAGTAAATCGTAGTATATCATGAAACGTGATCACATATGGGGGAGATAAAGGCAGAATTCTTTGAAGAACGTGAAGATAAATTGCACGATCGAATAGTTCGACACGAGATAAAAAGGCTTTTTTGCTCATACAGACGACCAGCAGGACTTGTGTACAAAGAATCATTTAAAATGGCGCTGGATATCCATGTTAATTTCTCATAGAAACATAATTACACTGTTTGTTAGAACAAGTGTTGTGCACGAGGTGTCATCTAAACACACATATAGATATATTTGTATCGTGTTATCCAGGCCATACGCCTACCGCGTATCGACGATACAACTTCGTTAAAAATACACATTTTACAAATTATTTTATTTTTTAATCTCTTGCTTCGAGCTTCGACACAAGTGCCAGTTATCAAATGTGCCAGCTATTCGCGAAATGAGTATCTTAAAGAAGAGGTTCGTACTTTGATCGATAAAAATATAGATTTTTTCGGAATTTTAATATTTTGATACACGATTGACATGTAAATTTCTCGAAAAATTATCCTCTAATGTTGCACTGTATAATACGATAATTATGGGCTTTTTTTGTGAAATCATTACAACAGATTGATCGACTTCGAGGAAGTCCTGAACGAGGAGGAAATTGACATTGCAAACTTGAAAAGGATATGTTTCCATGGTAAAAGGTTTTTTGAATTATATTCAATTATTTTTATATTTAAACATTGAATCTCACGTGCTATATTTTTTTCAATGATTATTAATTTTTTTCTCAGCTAAACGGTTTCTTTTCTTTACCTCGTAAAATGTGTTGTTTTTCAGGAATTCCGGACGAAGGAGGACTACGGTCCCTATGTTGGAAATTGTTGTTGAATTATTTGCCGCTCACAAAAGCTAGCTGGTCAGAAACATTGTCCCGCAAGCGTGAACTGTATAAGCAATTCATTGGTAAGCAGAAATAGAACGAATCCAACTGCTTCTTTTTATCAAGAACAAGAGTTAAATCTTATCCTCAAGAGTATTTAATGACTTTCTTTTCCTCTCATTGCAGAAGACTTAATCGTAATGCCCGGAGAATCCACTGTAGATGGGGAAAGAGTCGATGTTACTTTGCACGATCATCCTTTAAACTCAAATCCCGGTAGCAAGTGGCAGACTTTCTTCAAAGACAACGAAGTCTTGTTACAAATAGACAAAGATGTCAGGTAAATCAGAATATTTCATTAATTATTCATTTTAATTCCTGTCTATAATTCTCTAGATTTCGTGACCCAAATTTTAATATTATTACAAAATGAAAATGTCTTTCATTCTTTTTGAAAATCGAAATACATTTTTTTCTTTGTTCTCCCAGGAGACTCTGTCCAGACATATCATTTTTCCAACAAGGCACGGATTACCCTTGCCAGGCTGTGGTAGGCGCGAATGGGCCGAAACGTTTACACTGTCGTGTTCAACACACGGTACTGAGAAGTGCAAACGTCGAGAGAAAAGGCTTAGGCGTTACAAAGGTAAACAATAATCAAATGAATTTTCTTCTGCTTGAGAAAATTATAAATCGCAGCAATTGAACGAAATTTTGCTTCTTTTTCAATGTAAATCTCAATGGAGTACAGCAGGTATGGGTATCGCATAAATTCTTCACGACCCCAGGTCTACTTTTTTTTCTCATTTGCTCGTGGCTTCAAAGCTCTCTGCCAAGCGTTGAAAATTTGATTTTTGTTTCATTCTAGATAGCTGTTTCGGTTAGAAAAGCAACGGAAGATTATGCACCGCTGACCGAAGGAGGCGAGGCTCATTGGGAAGTTCTTGAAAGAATTTTATTCCTCTACGCTAAATTAAATCCTGGACAAGGTTACGTTCAGGGAATGAACGAAATTGTAGGACCGATTTATCACGCGTTTGCCTGCGATCCCGACCTTTCCTGGCGAAGTAAGTCTTCGTCAAATTTTCACTTTCGTAGTCGTTTTTTTTAAATACCATGTAATTAATTAATTGCCTTTGTTAATTTTTTTATTTTTCTTTTTTTTTTTATTTCAGAATACGCCGAAGCCGATACTTTTTTCTGCTTCACAAATCTCATGGCCGAGATACGAGATTTTTTCATAAAATCTCTCGACGAGGCAGAGTTCGGGATAAACGCAATGATGTGCAAGTTGACTCAACAAGTTAAGACGAATGATCACGAGGTGTGGATGCGTCTACAGCAGCAAGACTTGTGTCCGCAGTACTACAGTTTTCGGTATGGAAAAAAAATGTTTGCCACGATTTTCGATTTTCTTTATTATTGAAAAAAGGAAAGAATGGAATTTGAAAACCTACATACAAATTTTTCAATTGTTTTTCATCATGAATATGGATTCAAAGAAAAAAAATATCATTTAGTTTCAATTTTTATTGACCGTGGCATTTCAAATTAATTTAAAAAAATTAATTAAATAGTTGAATTAATTCAATGGAATGAGTAATTTTAAAAAACGCGATTTTTCACTCGAATTAAGTTTTATGGACGTCGACCACGTCTTTGCCGACTGTCGAACACTTCGAAACCCGAAGAGGTTCATAAAATTATTTAAAAAATGTATTTTTTTTTCCACAGATGGTTGACTCTTTTACTTTCGCAAGAATTTCCTCTACCCGATGTTATGAGAATCTGGGATTCTCTTTTTGCAGATGAGAAGAGATTCAGTTTTCTTACTCACATTTGCTGTGCAATGATTTTGTGAGTTATTTTCAAAACTATAAGAAAAAAAAGAAACGATAACGCCATAAGGAAACGATCGTTTGAAATAATTGTGAAATATTTCAGATTACTGAGAGATCAATTGCTGGACAACGATTTTGCGAGTAACGTGAAACTCTTGCAAAATTTTCCATCGATGGACATACAAATCGTGTTGTCAAAAGCTGCACATTTAGCTGGCAAATCTCTAAACACCCCTTAACGTGTCGTAACTGAAAAAAAAATGGAAATATCACTTCGGAGCTTAACGTTGGGAAGTATCGTCGAAAGCGATCGCTCCAATTAAGGACGTTTTACACATTCACAGTTAGATTTTTCGTTTCTTTCAAATTGCAGGGATTAGCGATTTGCTAAAAATCTTAGAACCTCCAGCTTTTTCCCCAATTTTTTTGAGAGACTCCTGCCCTTTTTTTTAAATACCTCCATGAATATTGGTTTGAAATCTTAGAAACTGCCCGAGTGTTCAAAATTTTTACGAAAACATATCGAAAAAGGTTTTTGGATTCTTGAAAATCGCTAAATACCGAAAAATCTGATGAAACGAAATGTCTCTGTGCATAAAAGTGTAAAACGAGCTTAATTTGAAAAAAAAAACGATAGAAAAATGGAAAAAGTGCATGAGTTTCTTATTCAAAGGTTTCGGGAACATAAAACCCCGCGGATTTCTTTTTCTACCGTTATTTTGAATCGTAAAAACGACAAAAGAAAACGTCCAGAGCACGAAGAAGCTCGCAATATAAACGCAATAAAATCCAAGATCTTCTCTATGGAATTTGCCGTAAAAAAAAGACGATTTTTTATATCAGATCATCGGTCAGACTGACATTTATAATAACGCGTACGTATACTCAAAATAGCCTTTAATTAAAAAAAAAAAAAAAAAAAAACTATAAATATATCGAGAAAAGATGAGCTGCGAGGCTCATTGAGAAGGAAGCAGAAAATAATTCTACAATGATCTTATTTTTCTAATGATCTTCGTTAATCCACTTAAGTTTATAAATAAACTGTTATATATGTTTAAATGATCGGTTTATTTACACTACACGACACTTTTTTTTGGTTTCCTTGTCTCGTGTCCTTTCCTATTATTCTATTTTTTTAGCTTTTTTCAAAAATAAAAATAAATCAACGTGTTCAAATACCTGGTGGATAATTTGAGGAAAAAATGGTCGAGTGGTGGGATGACATAAAGATAAAATGACGATTCTCGTTGATTTACGGTTTCATTGTTATTTCAAACTTTCGTTGAAATAAGATCTGCGTACAATAAAGTATAAGAGTACGAAAAATATGACCTGACACAATACCGCATTGGCTGGCATTCATTTATTTGCACACCGTTTTTTTTTTCTTTTACTTTCTATTTTTATTTTTTCGGCAATCGTGACGATCCGAGGGAGCGATTTGGTTGGTCCAACAAGGAGGATATCGGTCGAAGCGTGGCGAAGCGAGAGTCATGACATGGGCAAGGCTTGTGGTGAAGAAAAAAAAGTTTCGCCCAGGATATTGTCATTGTGAGGGAGAGTCTTTTTCGCTACAGTTGAAACGAGGATAAGCGATGTGGAGAAAGAGAAGAAAAAGGAAGAAAGGATGAAGAAGAAAAAAGTTTGATAGAGAATATGAAAAAGAAGAAGGAAAAAGAACTAGAGAGAGAGAGGGAGAGAGAAAGAAGAATAAGAAAACGAAAACGGAGAAGGAAACGAGAAGACGGGAGCGAAGGAAAATTGTAGCGAAGAAGAAACGAGTAAGAAGGAGAAATAAGGTGAGCAAAGTTCAGGGAAATTTGGGAAGAAAATGAAAGAAGGAGGTGAGAAAAAAAATGTAGAAAAAGGTGGAAAACAATAACACAGCATTCGGGAGCACTAAGAATTTGCATCAATTTCATCATTTTCCTTGCAGAAAAAAAATCTCTAAAAGCTGCTGATTTTTTGTTGCTCCAAAGTGGCCCAAATCCTGCAAAAAATTCGAGAAATTCTAGTGAACAAATGAGACTCAGAGACGAAGGAATAAAAAGTGTGTGTTCGAAAGAGAATATGAAAGGGTAGCCCGACGAATTCACTCGCGCCCTTTTCGTTTCGTGAGCGTTATACACATTATGTATTTTTATATTAAAATGATTTTTTGCTGGCTGCCGTTGATATCCAAAAAGTGTAATCTACGTGGGTGGACATTTATGGCGGTTGATTGCTTGATTTACGGTCTCTACGGAGGTCTCCCAGTTGCCCTGAGGACTCGCCCTTAGGCACCCGAGGCACCGCAGCAGCCACTGCACAACTCCAATATTTTTTTCCCTTCATTTATTCTTTATTTTTGTTCATTTATTTTTCTTCCTAACAGGAGACTTTACCGGCGAGGCCTGGTGGCTATCAAAGACTGATCAAAGACGCGGGAATTCTTGGTCCTTCGGTTCTGCCCTTTTCGACACAAAAAATCACCGCTGCATCCTACTTTTCCAAGAGGAGCAAATGAATCGAAACAAAAACCGAACAAGTTTGTGCCTCGTCAACCGCACTCGAAGATCGTTAAATCCTCAAAACCTTGAGACTCCTCGAGAAGTATTCATTATTATTAACTTTTATTGTTTATAGTCTACCGTCTCGAACACACTGTCACGGAATGAACCTTTGAAGCCTTGTCGGCCCTTCGACTGTTTTTTTGCAAAACATTTTCATTTCCTCTTTCTCAGCTACTAATCAGAGCGTAGGCTTTAAATTTAACGACCGTCTTTTATACGAGAGAAAGATTTTTTTTTAGAGCTTCTGACCTTCCAGTTCGTTAAGTCAGAGATTTTGATATTTTGATGTTTCATTATGATTGGAAAAGTCATTCAATTCTCATTTTTTTATACGAGTTTCATGCAATTATTTGCTAAACATTGGAATAAAGTTTCTAACGAAACGTTATTCCAAGAATATGAAACATTTTTATCAAGCAACTCTGACGACTTAGTGTTAATTTTTTTTCGTTATCAATTCTTGTAATATCGTACTTTTATATTGCTTGAAAAATACGTTCAATTCAATCAAAAATGTTGAAATGCTGGAATAGAGAAGGAAATAATTTTGAAAAAAATTCTCAAAAATCCTCCGAAATCGAATTCAAAACTCAGTTCATTATAATGGAACAGTGTATTACAACTTTCCATTGTCTATGGCACTTCATCACACTGGTAACAGACTACAACGAGAGTCTTTGTGAATTCCCTTAAAATTACGAATGCATATCGCATTGCGCTTCGAACTGACGAAAATGAAATTTATCCAGTGAGCCACTCCACCTTCGCGTTTAATGTGCAAAAGGGATAAATTGAATTCTAACTCGGAGCCCTCTCTATACCTTCGTGAAAATTCATTTTCCCATTCGAGCTACGTGGCCAAATTTATATTTCGTCAAAAGACTTTCTCACGATTTTACAACTTGCTCGTTTTAATAATCAAAACAATATTCTTAACACTTCAAGATATATTATTCTACAGTAAATCATTTTATTTAGATTCTCCCCCTAACGCAATAAAAAAAAACCTCAATTTGTGTTCAGAGACAAAAATCATTGTCAAAAACCGAGAATTTCATGGATTTGAACGCCGTACATAGAAAAATGATTTTCCCTTTTTAACAACAATTTTTCCTCCATTTAATAAAATTACGTAAGTTTTATTTTTTTAATTTTCTTACAATTCTACTTCGTTTCGTCACAATTTTGACAAGGATAAAGTAACGTATGACACACATTGGAGTTACGCGGTATCTGTACATTCTTAGGTCGGATGACCTTTGAACTCTTGGACACAAAGAACGTGACATCCGTTACTCATAGGCTTTGATTCGAGTACAGATGCCATATATATATGATATGTATCGTAAGAAGTTGACGAATGTGCTAAGATCACGATGGGGAATCGAGAGGGTGACTGGCACATTTTGTTCGTATAATATATTTGTATGTGCGCGCTTCTTTCGATTTATCACTGCGGTGGTCCAAAGGTGGCACGCTCTTGAGCGTCGCGTTGGACGCCTCTATTCCGATTGATCGATGCTGCTGAGCTTCGTTATTTATCTGACAAAAATACTCGATCAGTTTGGCACTAACGAAACATTTTAAATGCTTATACATTTTTTCTTACGACTGTGAAAGATATGATTTTTATTTTTCATTTTTTTTATTATTCTATTGTGCATTCCAGCCAATTTTTAATGAGTGCGAATATATTTTTTGTTCGTTTGAAACTTGGAATTTTTAAATGGTTCGAGTGGGAATAGTTTATCGTTTGCTGATTAATTTTTCAACTATTCAACTTGAAAATATGAATTAATCCGCAGGAATAAAAATTCTCAAACATTTGAACCAGAAATATTGTACAATTATTTTGCAAATCATGCCACAGTCTATCAACGAAACTTATTTTTTTATTTTTTTTTTTCCAAGCATTTTCCTCCGGTGGAAATAATTATGGAAGCTTTTTTTTTTGACGTTCCCTGGAGATTAGTAGTCGAGAAATTTACAATTAAATTGGACAACAAGTTATTGCTACGAGCGATTATTCACATTTGAAATAAAATGAAAGAAAATTGACATTCGCAGGAGTGCTCAATTAATGCAATTTTTTTTTTTAATCGCTGTACGGTAAACAAAGAAATTTCACGATCATCCTCACTTCAAACAATGAATATTCATCCATAGACATATATTTTATTTAAAAAGGAATGAGAAAGAAGGTAATGGAAGAGTAGTAATGATTCCCGGTGGTCCACCTTGCCGTGAGAGTTCCTTTGCGGTGTCGCATCAAAGATCGTAATCATTTATTTGTATCTGTCAATGGTACCTCGGAGGATTTTTGTACCCAAAGGCTTCTCTGGGTTGGTCATTGTATGAGCTAGCGTTTTACAACGTCGTACAACGTGTGATTCACGTTGTACAACATTGGATTACACGAAAATTTACACGATCATTTGTACTTCCTCATCAGTAACAGATTTTCATAAAAATCGCGTAATCGAAGCTTGCCTCAAAAGCAACTAATCTGCTACTTTGGAAATTTCAAACCAGATCTTTCGTCCTGGATTGCGACTAAGAATTCATGTGGGGGAATTTATTATTATTTTTTATCCTGAATATTTATTTTTCTGCTAAATCGATTTTAACAGCATCCTTTTTGACAAACGTGGCAAATGCCAATGATCGAGGGTGATTTTTTCTAGATTCCGATGCCCTGGGAATGAAGAAATGAGCATCTGCTGGTGGCAGAAGAGGAAACCGTTTGGTAGGTACTTGTAAAAAGGATTTTTTTAAACAGACCAAGAGCTTGAGATATATCGTTTCACTTATGCATGCAGGATCGCTTACGGGTGATCCATCTTTGAATTTATGCGAAACGAATTCGCTAAGCCAGCAAATCCTGATGCTGTTTACGATACACGATTGCGGACAGTTGCCTCCGGAAAGCACTGACGTGAGAGATGTTTTTTTTTTTCACGAGATAATAAACTTAACGTTGGAAAACTGGTGCGAGGCGTAACAATTCATTGTGTCAACGAGTGATAAAAAAATTTGAATGGTAATTGACACAAGAAAATGAATTTTCGTTCTTCCAGTTTCGTATATATTTTGCCTGACGTAAATTCTTTTTCATTGTTTCAAAATGTCGAAGAATGTTGGTCACTTGAACTGAAAACTCAATTTTATTGGAAATTAATCGTATCTTTGTCTTGTCAACAGTACATTTTGTTGTTTTATCAATTATACCGTTGAAATGACATAAAATGTTGTTCGACGTATTCAAGAAAATGCTTAAATTTGCATCAAAAAAATTATGTGTAAAAAAATAGTTTAAAAAGTCACAGAGATAAGAATTTGAAGTTTAAAACGGTAGTGCATTTGTATGAATTACATAAAGCTCGTAGTAAATAGTTCGTGAATTATACAATAGCCATGAAGCATATAAATGCAGTTTGCACTACGAAGGAGATAAATAAGGATGGTATATATATTACAATATGGAGAATGTCTGATACGGAGTATGAGGTGAGTATAGATCATGTGTGCGAGCACTCGTAATAAAGTGTAATGCAATCTCTGGGGTTGTAGTACGAACAGGACGTAGCAAGTGATAGGAAATAAGAAGTAAATGAATGGGAAAAATAGACGAGGAGAAAGAGATGAAAATAGAGGCAGAGAAAAAGGAAGAGAGAGAAAGAGAGAGGGGAAAACAAAGCGAGATAAAGATAAAGACAAGTAAAGAAGGCGAAATGAAAAAAAAAAATAAAGATAGAGATATTGTCGAGCAGACACGTCCATTAAAGGCTCGCATACGAGTTCTCCGCTCGATCTTTTTCTTATCGATTTATCGCATAAGATCTTATCGCTTTTCCCAACATATGCAACCATTTCTGTGCAAGTACAGATTTCTTAAAATCATAAGGGCGTTATCGAGTACGTTAAACAAGAAACAAAACAGTCGATCGATTCTTGAACCGTTGCGATTATGGAATCAGCTGCACTTGTCGAGAAAGTCGATGGAGGTGTGGACCAACAGCATCCAACCAAAGCACGGCTAATAGAAGTTCACGAATGTCTGAGAGACGTAAAAGCTGTTTGTAAAGCTGTAAAGTCATCTTTGCTGTTTGATCAAGTCTCAGGAATTACGCCCTTCTGACTGTCAGCATTCGATATACACCTCCTTGGTCGCATAATCCACGACGAGAAGATTCATCCCCGCGTCCTTAACGATTATTCTCCGTACTCGTTGTGCGTTGCCGCAGCAAGATATTAATCTTCCACGCACTTTCCATGATCCTCGACGCACAACATTACATTCGTTTCTATCTTACGGCGGTTTAACCATAACGTATATAGTTATGGATGGTATTCTCGTGGGTCTCCGTGGGCCACACGCGACTCACCGTATCTAATGATCGCGAGTCGACTCCCGAGTATCTGAGGAATCCTAAGGATGCCTAAAAATTCATAGGATACGCTGGTGATAAGCATTTTTTGATGAAGAAAGAATTTTTCATAGAATCTCGACCATTTAACAAAAAGTCTTGAAACTAATTAACACTTATAACAATCGATGAGACGGGGTTTTTATTTTTTAATATAACGAGAGTCAAAAAACGTAAACCTGTTGTCGAGGATTATTTATCGACAGATTTTACAAAAAAAGAAGAATATTTTCAAAGTTTTTGAATACAAATACATGAATATTGTTGAAAATGAAAATAATAATCGTGATAACGAATAACTAGAAACTATCGAAGCAATCGAATGAAAAGGTGGCTGTGTACAAACGACATATGCACCCAAATCCCATACACGTCTAATTTCAGAGTTTTCTCTCTATATCTCTTTCGAACTATGCTGTACGTCTGTGGACTCATGGACTCCGAGAGCCAAAGGATTCATATAAATCCCGTTAGGCATATTAGAGAACTCTGAAATGCACACATTGCTGGACAAAATGATCATCCTGGAAGATTGATACACGATTTACAGACAGAAGGGCTGAACCGAGATAAATTTGACATCATTGAGGATCGTCATTGCGTCCTTTTGCTGGTTTAAGACCAATGCATTCATGTGTTTACGGTAGTTAGGGGGAAAATGGAACCCTGGGGCAAAATGGAACCTGGAAAACCGAGGCAGAACAACGACCTTTCTTCTTGCTTTTCCGTTACCAATCTGATGCAAATAGGTTCTTGTTTTATTGAAATTATTTCCTGGTTCTTTTGAAGCCAGTTTTCCTTCAGTCAAGGAAATGAGGATTGAAAAACTGAAAAATATATTTGAGGGTTAATGATACCAATGACGACGTAATTTCCGACAGCAATCGATCGGACCATTACCATCGCTGGACATCCAGCGATTTCATTAGTAAATGTAGACAACGTTTGTTCAAGAAAGTAGATATTTTCTGTGCCTTTTCAAAGTGTTGGTTCATTTTGCCCCACCTTTGTTTTTCTGTAGGTAGGACATTCTTTTTCTCTAACATCTGTGAGTATTTGCTCGTCCTGGCTATTACATCGCTGGTAGAGTTTTGTAGCATTGGCAAAAGTTCTAATTCGAAGTGTCCACACACTCCCTCGTGAATTTACTGACGAACGTATACACACATACCGTACAGAAATGAATAACTATGCTTGTTGAATATCAAGCATTCGTTTCTACGTTTCCTACGATCCGAGCATAAGCACGGGGGTTCCTGAATTTACATTTTTACGGGATTACACGGGTCTGTACGAAGATCAGGGTTGTAAAGGCTATGTGTGTGCATAGTAAAAATGTATACCCATTGTTAAGCTCTCGTACGTTGCAGTTTTACGCTTGGGGATTAACACCGATGGTTACAACTGTAATAATAGACGGGGGTGCAAAGACTTCGTGCAGCGATGAATCTCAATTCCGAGGATCGAGGGTGCAGGTCCTTTTTTCAATTCTTTATCTTCAATTCCGTTTCTTTCGCGTTCCTGTAATTTTCGGTTTTTGTTTTTTTTTTGCTAAATCTTTGGATATTTATTCATGTTTCTTTCGTATAATTGTCATTTTACTCAGGAAACTGTGATTTCTCGACCTAATCAATAATCTTGCGAAAGTTTTTCATCGGCGCGCTTATGCTCATAAAATAAATATATTTGACGTTCGTTTTCCGTTTGAACGAATTATTTGACGTATCAATTTATTGCGTATGAATTTCTGATCTCAGAGGAGTATATTAAGTGCAGTATATACTCCGGATATCTGTTTACATGAAAATCCTCGAGGGGATCGTCGGGGGGGTATTAGCCAGTTCGCCAGATCGTATAATCCACCCTAAACTTTCACCCCCTTTCAACACCAGGGACTTGTAACTATTCATGTACATCGTAGCCGATTTAGTCAACATATATAGTCACGATATGTGGGGCACATGTCGTGACATACGAGCATCGTTTCTTCGTACTTAACGCCTCGTATATACAGGATAATTGATACGCCCAGCATGGTCACGAGGTGTTTCAACTTAGAAGACGGAATTAAATACACTACCGATCAAAAGTTTCGAATCATCGTTATTTCAAACTGACAATTTTCATCGATTTATAACTCATTGACATCAAAATGGAATACCATTCAAAAATATTTTTATTCGATAGTGTACCTTCCATTAAAAAATTTACACAGATTGATGATTCTTTACTGGTTGCATAAAATTTGTTATCGAGGATCTTTACACTGTTATTCAATTTTTCATTTACAAAAATATGTTAAAAAAGAAACGGGGAAGGTTGCTCAAGATACATTTTTTTCTGCAAAAAAAGGGTGGAATTGACCGTATTTTTATTCCGTAGAAATACGACTGTTTCCAAACTTTTTAACGGTACTGTATATCTTTGATGAAAATAATTTGTGATTCAGTCTTTTTTTGACCGTCAGTTGGACACGAACAGAAATGTATCGCTTCACTTTTTGATACACGTACAAATATATGTGTATATACGATTGATCGATTTGTACAGTTGGCGAGCGTAAATGAAGTTTCGTTAATCAACAAGACGGATTTGAAGATCAAAGAGCAGTTGAACCAGCATCATCGAACTCGTAAATTGCATGCAAATTGAGGCAAAGAATAAAAACGAGAAATTTTTTACTGCTTTTATCGTGTTCTCCCCCTTTTTTTAATCTCTTTAGCTTTTCCCATTCTCTAC